>PVLC010025971.1:0-15476 GCA_004027655.1 Graphiurus murinus | reverse complement strand
TACAAGCGTGCGCCACCACACCCGGCTTTCAGTGATCTTTAAATGAATTTCTAGCTGTGTCCCCAAATTAGGGGCTACCCTAGAAGTATTTTGGATTAAGCCATCCTAGTGGATTCTGCACATTACCCCCCCCCCCCACAAGGACATGGCTGCCAAGCTTCTGGCTTTTAAATTTCTCCAGAGTCAAGCAACGTTTTCAACCGACTTTCACTCATCTCGTTCACCGTGGCGGAGACAGAAACAACCCACAGCAGGTTCAAAGCCCAGCCTCCCTTTCACTAACTGTGTGACCCCCCCGGGCGGGGGACTTCACTTCTCTGTGCCTCAGTTTCCTCATCTGTAAAATGGGGACAGCAGCGCCTACCTCATCGGTTGCAGCGGGACAGGAGGAGAGTTGGCCGAGAAGTCCTCGGCACAGCGTCCGGCACGCAGAAAGCGCTCAGCAAACGTCAGCGGTGGTTCTGACGACGCCTTGCTTCTCATCCAGAGTCCAGCCCCTTCCTGGGGATGCCGCCGCTGGCTCTAGGGGGGACAGCGTGGCATCCAGGAACAGTGAGGTCAAGACACCATGCCCCCCGAGCCGCGTGCGCGGTCAGACTTTTCCTGGTAGCACCTGCTGGTGTTTTCTGGGCAGACGCTGGTCAGGAGGAGCCTGGTTCTGATGGTTCTGAGCGCCCTTCCTCTTGTAGGTTGGAATAAGGGGTTGTTGTTTGTTTCCTACCCCCCATACTCTGGAACTCACCCCTCCCCCCATAAAATTAATCATTCAACGAGAATAGTAGCCGTCTTTTCTTTCTTTCTTTTCTTTTGTGGTACTGGGGTTTGAACCCTGGGGCATTCTACCTCTGAGCTACACCCCCCGCCCTATTTTTTATTCTTTATTTTGAAACAGAGTCTCATTAAGTGTCAGAGGGTCTCACTAAGTAGCTGAGGCTGGCCACAAACCCAGATCCTCCTGTCTCAGCCTCCCAAGTACTGGGATTATGAGTGTGCACACCTGGCTAGCAGCCTTCTTTTCTACAAAGTCTCGGCCAGGGAGACAGGACAGTCTTTGCTTGATCATTTGCTCCAGTCAGGAGCATCAAACATGTTAGATTTGAGCTGGCTATGGTGGCACACGCCTGTAATCCCTGTAGTTGGGAGGCTGAGACAGGAGGACTGCAGGTTCAAGACCAGCCTCAGGAATTAGCGAGACCCTGTTTCAAAATAAAAGAAAATAGGGCTGGAGGTGTAGCTCAGAGGCAGAATATCTCTGGGTTCACTCCCCAGTACCATGATAACAGACAACAACAAAAGACTCTTGTTAGATTTTGATATACTTCTCTTATTGATTTCTTAAAACCCTGGTGGAGCCGGGCATGGTGGCACACGCCTGTATTGCCAGTGCTTGGGAGGCTGAGACAGGAGGATCACAGATTCCAGGCCAATTTTGGCAATTTAGTAAGCCCTTCAGCAATTTATTGAGACCCTGTTTGAAAAAAAAATATATATATATATGTATACATACATATACATATATATATACGTGTGTGTATGTATGTATGTATGTATGTATGTAAAATAGAGCTGGGGGTGTAGCTTGGAGGTAGAATGCCCCTGGGTTCAATCTGCAGTACCACAGAGTATCTCAGCTATTATTATTATTATTATTATTATTTTTTTGCGGTACTGGGGATTGAACTCAGGGGCATTCTACCTCTGAGCTATACCCACAGCCCTATTTTTTATTTATTTATTTTATTTTTATATTTATTTATTTATTTACTTATTTATTTATTTGCGGTACTGGGGATTGAACCCAGGGGCATTCTACCTCCGAGCTACACCCCCAGCCCTATTTTTTTTATTCTTTATTTTGAAACATAGTCTCACTAAGTTGCCAAGAGCCTCACTAAGTAGCTGAGGCTGGCCTCGAACCCGGATCCTCCGGTCTCAGCCTCCCAAGTACTGGGATCACAAGCGTGCGCCACCACGCCCGGCAGGGAGCACCCTTTCTGTATATAAAACTCATGCACCATGTTGGTTTCCTGGGGTGTCTGTAACCCATCACCACAAAGTAGGCGCTTAACACAACATCTATTCTCTCAAGATTCTGGAAGCCAGGAATTGAGTCGAGGTGTCCGCTGCGGCACCGTCTCCCACTGAAGTGTCCAGGGGAAAGTCCTCCCCTCCTCTTCCAGCTCCTGCGCCCTCTCACCTGCCTCCCCGCAGAGCACCCGGCCTCCCCTTCCACCTGCTTGAGTCTCATCTCGCGAGAACTCCGGCCGTTGGAGGCGGGAGCCTTGTAGATGTGCAGTGTGTCCTCCAGACCCAGACCCGTCACTCAACCCGGCTGCCAAGCCCCTATTCCCAACGCGGTCACCGTTTGAGGTTCTGGGTGGAGGTGGACTGGGGTAGGGGAGGATGCTATTTAACCCCTTAACACGGGCAGATGGTCCATGAACGGGTTCACAGTAACTCAGTGTGTCGACGCACGGATGCTTCTGGGAATCGAGGGAGGCTCCTGGATTCCACCTGCTGGTACCCAGGTATCCAGGGGAAAGCGCGGCCCTGCAGTCCCTCTCTCCTGGGCCGCCCTGCCCAGCCTCCGGGGGCTCAGGAGAGCCGCAGTCCTGACGTCAGAAGGCGCGAGGCCCACCCAGGCGCTGCCCCTTCTTTCCAGGGCCCTGAGCAGGGGTGCTGGCCGTCACATCCGACATGGAACTCTGAAAAGGGCCCCTTGTCTCGAGCTGGAAGCCAGGGCTACCACTTGGGAGGGCGGAGGCCACGTGGCTTGTGCCTTGTGCAGCCCACCCCAGGGCCGGGAGACAGCTGCCCCTGCTCCATGCAGGGCGCCCCTGCACTTGGATGGTTTTCCTGTGGATTCCTCCTGAGCTGTGGGCCGCAGATTTCAAAGGAACAGCCAGCTTCGGGGATCGGGAAGAACTGGGAGCGGGGCCCAGTTGTGGCCTGCTGACGTCTGTCGCAGCCTTACTCCTCCCCGGAGGCCTCCTGGGACCTGGGCCAGAGACAGCAAAACATACCCAGGGCTCCCCTGCGGCCCAGAGGCTGTCCTTGGGGTTCAGGCTCTGGGACCTCTCGGGTGGGTCTTGCCCAAGCAGCTGCTGTTAAGATTTTGGCAGGGTCCAGAAGTACTGGAGCCAGGCGGCTCCCAGGGAGGCCGGAGGCAGCTGTGCCTCAAACCTCTCCCCAGACCATTCCTCCTCCCCTCCCTCAGTGTGCGTGTGTGTGTGTGTGTGTGTGTGTGTGTGTATGTGTGTGGTCTACCTCTGAACTACACCCCCAACCCTTTTTATTTTTTATTTGGAAATGGTCTTCCTAGGTTGCTGAGTCTTGCCTACATTGCTGAGGCTATCCTCGAACCTGTGATCCTCCTGTCTCAGCCTCCCAAGTACTGGGATTACAAGTGTGCGCCACCACACCCGGCCCGGAGCATTCTCTTCTAAAGAGAAACCGGAGTTTGTTCTGAGCTCCGGACATTAAACATGGGTGACTAGCTTAAATTCTACTACGGGCTGAAGACTAACCGAACCTTGCCCTCAAAGAACGACCCTGGGGTCTGCAGTGCCACCTGCCACCCCACCCAGATGGCGTTTACCAAGATCCCCACCCGACCTGCACCCACTCAGGCTCCAGCACCCTCCCGGAACTGGAGTCAGGAATCCCCACCTGCTCAGACCCATGGCCAAGCCCAGGATTCAGAAGCCAGACGCCCCCTGGCGGCTCCTGTTAGTACCAATTTATTCAAGTGGTAGAAAAACACTCTGGCAGCAGGGCAAGGAGGCAATGTAAACACGGGGACCCAGTCCCTCCCTCCTTTTTTTGTGGTACTGGGGATTGAACCCAGGGGCATTCTACCTCCGAGCTACACCCCCAGCCCTATTTTTATTCTTTATTTTGAAACCGAGTCTCACTAAGTTGCGGAGGGCCTCACTAGGTAGCTGAGGCTGGCCGCGAACCCGGATCCTCCAGTTTCAGCCTCCAAATGCTGGGATTACAAGCGTGCGCCTCCACGCCCGGCTCCCTCCCTACTTCTGAGGAGCTTCCTATGACAGGCAACAAAATCCTAATTGGCATATCGGTGATGAGGTTTGTAGAAACGGGCTGTGACGTGGCCAGAGGCAGACCTGTCCTTTTAATCCCCCCGGCCGGGGGCGCCGAGCTGGGACCTGCCACTGCGTCATGTCTGGGTCACTAGGCTCGGCTTGAGAGCGGCCCCTTCCCCAGGAGGCCGGAGACTCTTTGGCAGCAGAGACTCTTGTGTCCAGGGGGACAAGACACTTGTGCAGCAGGCACAGGCAGGAGGGGAGGGGACCACTGGATCCTGGGGTCCCAGGTGCCGCGGCAGGCGGGGGCCAAGGCCACCCCTAGCCATCCACGCCGGCAGCCTGGGACTCCTCCCTGCAGAAGCTGGAGCAGGTAGACAAAGCCTTCGGGACAGGCGACCAGGCGGCTCCGGGCTCAGTCCCTGAAGGGGTCGTGGGTGTCCCCGGGCTGCTCCTTCTCGGCGGCCAGGAGCTCCCCATTCATCTCCTGCAGCGGGTGGTACACGTAGTCCCCGTCCAGGTGCCAGTTCTTCTCGGCTCTGGAGCCCAGGAGCAAGGACACGTTGACAGCGATGCTGATCAGCAGCAGGAAGACCAGGGCCAGGGTGAGGGCCAGCCAGGTGGTCCTGGGGGCAGGAGAGGAACGCGGCTGAGGGGCAGGCTCAGGTCGGGGGGGAGAGAGGGGTGGGCACAGCCCCAGGACCACCCAGAAGCAGGCCTCTGGGGTCCCTGCAGGGAACTGAGCCAGAGGGATGGGGTGGGGACTGGGGCACACTGAAGACCCGCAGGGGGCAGTGGGAACAGTCGCTATGTGGGACCACAGGCTCCAATACTTCAAGACATTACAAATACGTTCTACCTCTGAGCTACACCCCAGTCCTGTTTTTAATTCTTTATTTTGAAACAGGGTCTAAGTTGCAGAGGGCCTCACTAAGTAGCTGAGGCTGGCTGCGAACCTGCAATCCTCCTGTCTCAGCCTCTCAAGTACTGGGATTACAAGCGTGAGCCACCATGCCCGGCTCAAATACTTTTAAAAAATGTGAATGTTATGAGCCAGATGTGGTGTTGAATGCTTGTAATCCCAGTACTTGGGGGGCTGAGACAGGAGGATGGCAGGTTTGAGGACAGCCTTAACAAGTAGTGAGACTCTCATCAACCTAGCGAGACCCTGTTTCAAAATAAAATAGGGCTGGGGTGTAGCTCGGAGGTAGAATGCCCCCTGGGTTCCACCCCCAGTACCGAAAAAAAAGTGAATGTTACCGATATCCAGATATTACATGTATACATATTTCATATAATACGTTAATACTTTTTCGGTACTGAGGAATAAACTCAGAGCACTCTACCACTGAGCTACATGCCCAGCACTCCTCCTTTTTTATTTTCTTCAGATTTTGATACAGTGTCTTACTAAATTGCCAAGGCTGGTCTTAAATTATCCTCTTGCCGAAGCCTCAGCCTCCCAAGTCTCTAGGTTGCAAATATATTTTAAGTTAAGCAGTGTGTGCCAAATAAAATCATGGTGGAACCGCATCCAGCCTGGGAGGCCTGTTTGTATCTCATGCTCCAGAGCATGTTGACAATCAAAGCTGACTCTGCTGCAGGGTTCCCCAAAGTGGGGACAGCTGGTCCCCAGAAATGGTTTGGATTTACAATGCTGCTCTACCGGTCATGGAAACTAGGTAGCAATGTTGGAAGTGGGGCTTGGTCGCTAAGGAGGTGTTCCTGGGGGTGTGGTCTTGGGGGGGGGTCACATATGGTGACTCCTCCCCCTACTTATTCTCTCTGCTCCCAGCCTCCAGAATGAGAGCAGAGCCCAGTGTTGTCCTGCCACAGCTCCTTAATAGCTGGATCTTGAGCAAGGCTCGGTTCGCTGGAGTCCTGCAAGGCAGATGACTCCAAAAGAAGGAATGTGTGGCATATCCCACTTAGCATTTTTATAGTCTGGAAATTTTGGGTGCTTTGGGTTCTGCTTTTTTTTTTTTTTTCTTCTTCGGTACTGGGGATTGAACTCAGGGGCATTCTACCTCCGAGCTATACCCCCAGCCCTATTTTTTTTTTTTTTTATTCTTTATTTTGAAACCGAGTCTCACTAAGTTGCGGGGGGCCTCACTAGATAGCTGAGGCTGGCCGCGAACCCGGATCCTCCGGTCTCAGCCTGGGTTCTGCTTTTATATTAATTATAAAAGAAAACTTCTTAGAAACATGTGGCCTTACAGATACTGATCTCTTAGCTGAAAACAAGCAGTGCCTCGAGTCAACCCACTGCATTAACCTTTTACAAGCATTAGTCTAGAAACAGGCTTTGCAAGTTTATCTAAATCGCTACTGCCTGGTCTCCCTGGAGCCCTCCAACTTCCTGAGATAAGACAGAACACGGCTTAAAGGGGGGAAACAAAATTGTAAAGATTTTAACTACCTTTGGAAAAACAAGTCTGTAAAACTTGCTGTTCTATATGCCTCATTGTAAAAAAAAAAAAAAGTATAAAACAACGACTAACAAACAATAAAACAGATACGCTTCTTCACTGCATTTGGTGTGAGTGTATTCTCATGACCTCGTCTCATTCCACACCTGTCGAGGGACCCCCAACCCCACTGCCTCGAGGGCTGGACCCCGGCATCGTCCCTCTCTCTGCTTCCCACCACCACACCCGGAGCTCCCCAGACCTGGCCTAACATGGACTGAACCCTGAAATCTCCAAAAACTGTGAGCAAATCAATCTTCCTTCCTCTAACTTGTGTGGTCATTCATTTTGGATTATGGCAGTGAGAATGTGGGTCAACATCTCCCTTCTTCCAGGGTGGGGTGTGGGCAAGGGACAAGGGCTGGGTCTTTTATTTGTGTGTGTGGTACTAGGGTTTGAACCCAGGGGCATTCTACCTACAAGCTACACTCTTGGTCCTATCTTATTGTTTATTTTGAAACAGGGTTTAAGTTGTGGAGGGCCTAAGTTGCTGAAGCTGGCCATGAACCTATAATCCTCCCGTCTCAGCCTCCCAAGTACTGGGATTACAAGTGTGCGCCACCACGCCCGGCTATAGGGCTGGGTCTTCTGATGTCTCTCTTTGAGCCTCAGGTGGAAGTCTTCAATGCATGAGCATCCACAGGAGGACAGCTCAGAGGCAGCCCACAGTCCTGCCTGCCAGTCTCCATCTCCCTTTCCCCTACAGGCAGCTGCAACGGGTCCAAGCCTGCAGGACAGGGGGCCTTGGTGTCTCACACCTGGAGGAGTGTGGACCTCAGGCCCGGGGCTCCAGGACTCAGTCCCTGGTCTCTGTCCTGATGCACTGTCAACCTGTGTGCATGTAGCTTTCTCCAGGCATGGTCCTGGGCCTGCTCAGGTCTGGCCTCTCCCAGACTCAGTGGGTCAGGACCTCCAGGAGGGGCCTGTCACTGCCCTTCTGACTTGGTCTCCCTCTGGGACAAGGCTGGGGGAGCTTTGCATTCATGCCAACGACGCCTCCTGAGTCAGGGTGGCAACTAGGAAACCCAGATTCCTATTAGAAATGCTTTATCCTGGCTCCGCCCAAGACCCCGAGATGGAGAAGCCTGGGGTGGGGCCCAGTCATCTCTTCTAATAAGCCCTCTGGGGATCAAATCTGAAACTCACCAACTAGGAAACCGAAAGAAAGCAGTAACACAAAGCTGGAGCCCTCAGGTGCCCGAGACACGATGATAGACCCCGGGGTGTCCAGATGCCACCTGCTGGCATCGCTCAGTCCCTGGACTGCAAGGATGGGGTCAAATGGCACATGGTGGGGGCCCAGGGTCCCAGCTCCCACTGAATCACCCACCTGGTGAAAAAGGAGAAGTCTCCTCCACTTGGGGTGGCCTGGGATGGCTCGAGACACTGCTTCACTGTGAGACACAGACACAGGCTGCAGGGGCTGGAGAAGGGGGTGCTGCCTGCCCCTCCCGGGACGTCCCCGGGGGCCCTGTACCTTGGGAGACACTGCAGTTGCCAGTCTGGGGGTCGCAAGGACACTGGTGCTCACACCGGCAAGGCGTCTGGCAGCCTGGCCCGTGCCAGCCCAGGGGACATTCTGCAGAGAGAAGACGGACAGACAGCGGTCAGGTCTCGGTGTCCCAGTGTGTGCAGAGCTGGGCTGGAGGACAAGCCCCCGTGTGTCCTCCCCGGACACCAGCCCGGGTGCGTGCTTCTCTGGAGACAGGGTCATGGCAGATGTCATTAAGGGGCTGAAGATGACATTATCCTGGACTTCAGCTGGGTCTAGAGCTG
Source organism: Graphiurus murinus (assembly GCA_004027655.1). NCBI lineage: Eukaryota > Metazoa > Chordata > Mammalia > Rodentia > Gliridae > Graphiurus > Graphiurus murinus. The sequence goes on along the minus strand of PVLC010025971.1, from coordinate 7,186 downwards.
ATAACCCGAGGTCCTTAGGAGGGAACAGAAACTGGAGAGGAACAGGGAGGAGGCTGTGGGGGACGGAGGCCAAGGCTGGACGCTGCCCAAGCCTAGCAACACCTGGAACCCGCAGGGCCTCTCCGAGGGTGCAAGGCTCGCCCTGATTTTTGACTCCTTGCCTCCAAGTCAAGGGACAGTTCTGTCATCTTGGCCAGCCATACAGAGCTTTACAGGTGAGGAGAAAGCGAGAGACCAGAGCGGCCTCCACACCAGAGGTGCCGCGGAGCTGGGCGCTGCCGGGGCCGCCCGGCCGACTCACCTTCACTGCAGTTGGAGCCCGTCCACCCAGCATCGCAGTGGCAGCCAGCTGCCGAGACAAGAAAGGCGGAGGGGCCCAGGTGAGGGCGGGGAGGGGCGAGGGGCGGGGAGGACGGGGACCCGCGACCCTCAGGCACCCACTCACTCTCGGTGCACAGCCCGTGGCCGCTGCAGTTGGAGGGGCCGCAGTCCAACTCGCTGCAGGCCGCGCCCGGCCAGAAGCGGCCCTCGCACTCGCAGCGGCCCTCCACGCATGTCCCGTGGCCGCTGCAGTCGGGCGGCTGGCAGCGCGGCGCGTGCACGCACACCACGGTGGACACCCGGCGGGGGCAGCGCCACATGTTGTCCTGGCTGCAGGAGGGTGTGGTGCAGGAAGAGAGGCGGCAGTGGGTGCCAGGCCCAGCGGCCCTCAAGCCCTTCTGCAGCCCAAGGAGGCTGCCCCTCTCCGCCGCCTCCTCCTCCCACTCCATCTCGCCAACCCCAGGGCCTTTGCATTCACTGTGCCCTCCACCTGGAAGACCCACAGCCCAGCCAGCTTCTCAGCCTTCAATCTGTTCTTGTTTTTTCTTTTCTTTCTTTTTTTTTTTTCTTTCTTTCCAGTACTGGGGATTGAACCAGGGGTATTCTACCTCTTAGCTATACCCTCAGGCCATTTTTTTTTTTTTCCCGGTACTGGGGATTGAACTCAGGGGCATTCTACCTCCAAGCTATACCCCCAGCCCTATTTTTTATTCTTTATTTTGAAACAGGGTCTCACTAAGTTGCGGAGTGCCTCACTAGGTAGCTGAGGCTGGCCGAGAACCCGGATCCTCCGGTCTCAGCCTCCCGAATGCTGGGATTACAAGCGTGCGCCACCACGCCCAGCTCATTTTTAATTTTTATATTGAAACAGGATCTTGCTAAATTGCTGAGGCTGTCCTTGAACCTGCGATCCTCCCATCTTTGCCTCCCAGGTACTGGAATTACAGGTGTGTGCCACCACACCCGCTCAGCTCTTATTTCACTGTTCTCAGGGAGGTCTTTCCTTGATCGGCTGGCCTTGTTCATGGGCCTGGGCATGGGGTCCCAAGAGCAGGGAGCTGGGCTCTACAGCTCACTCCCGACTCCCCAGGCCTGCACAGACTGCCAGAGGCAGGCCTGGGCCTCGACCCTCCCGGAGCTGGGTTTTGGCGCGCTTACCAGTGATCTGACGGATAACTGGCCAAGCTCCCGTTGAGCACGAAGGTGGCAGAGCCGCCCCCATCCAGGTTGATGGCATTGACCACATCCTGTTTCAGAAGGAACTCTGCCATCTCCCACAGGTTGACACTGCGCACAGGGGGGTGGGGGAGGGGTGCTGAGACTGCCTGCTGCTGCTTCCGGTTACCTTATCTTGCTATTTTTTTTATTTACTTTACTTTTTTTTTTTGGCAGTACTGGGGATTGAACCCAGAGGCACTCTACCTTCAAGCTACAACCCTAGCCCGATTTTATTTCTTATTTGAAAACTAGGTCTCGCTGGGTTGATGAGTCTCACTGCTTGCTGAGGCTGTCCTCCAGCCTGCGATCCTCCTGTCTCAGCCTCCCAGGTACTGGGATTACTAGTGTGTGCCACCACGCCCGGCCTCATCTTGCCTTTGAAGGTGGACAGTACCGTGCCCACCGAGGCTGGCTAATTACTGAACAGCCCCCCTAGGTGTCCCGTCCTAATCCTGGAGGCTCGGGAATGTGAGACAGCACTGCCATGACTGTAGTTTGGGTGGTTCCAGGGGCACTTAATGGGGGTGGGGGTACCCTGCATTATCCAGGAGGGCCCAATGGAGTCTCAGGAGACCTTAAAAGCAGACAGCTCCCTCTGGCTGGCGGCAGAGGAGGAAGTGAGAGGGACTAGACACGCCCTCGCCCTGGGGCCTCTGCGACAGGGAACTTGAACTGAGGGGAGAGGAGGGGGGGAGGGAGGCGACCAGCAGGGACACAAAGACCTCCGTCCCGCACAGAGAGGAACTGGATTCTGCCAACAACCAACAACCAGAAGGAGGTTGGAAGACGTTCCAACAAGAGCCCCACGGGCCCCGCACCCTGGGACACAACTGTGACCCCACACCCTGACTTGGGCCCTGGGACACAACTGTTCTAAGTGGACCCACTTGTGTTGACGAGTTATGCCGCCATGGCCAAGCTTCACTCGATCAAACTGCAGCTCAGAGAGGCCGAGTGACCTGCCCACAGCCACAGAGTGCGCACAGGCTGAGCTGGGATGAGAGCTGAGGTCTCCGTCTGCTGACTCTGTGACCACCTGGGGCTCAGGGGAGACTGAGAGGGAGTGAGTGGAACTCTGGGAAGTGGGAAGACCCAGGGCCCCTCTTCCCAGGGGGAGGCAGGGGCAGCTGGGTGTGAACATCTCTGAGAACGGCTCGGTCAGAGGATGCCTGCTGGCGGGCTGTTTCTCAAAGCAGGCCTCAGTCCTGGCCCGGAGGCCCGGGTTCCCAGAACTCACCCGCGCTGCTCTGTCTGTCCATCCGCATGGAAGAGCACCAGCTGCCCCTTCCGGTCATGGCCCACGGCTGTCCTGGCTGACATGACGTTCACAAACTTGCTGAAGGAACCTGCAGAAGGAGCCGCTTGGCTGGTCACCCGGCGCTCTGGGAGGCGTCCCGGGCTCTGCCTCCTACCTCTGGCCAAACACCCTCCCGCCCCCCGGTCCAGGGCCCGGGCCTCTCTCCAGGGCGCTAAGTGGCATCTCATGGGTGTCTCTGCCTTGCCTCTGCTGCACCTGTCAGGCTCCATGCCATAGCCAGAGGGAGCTTCTTCAGGGGACCCCAAGTGACATCAGCCTCCAGCAGTACCCCCCCACACACACACACACAGCTTCTATTTTCAGAGCAAAACACAGTGGCCTGGTACAGCCCCCCTGGACCCGGCAGGCCTCGGTCCTCTCAGCAGACTGCAATCTTCTGCCTCGGGTCTTTGCACATTCTGTTCTCTCTGGCTGGGAACTGTGTTCCGCCTGAGCTCTTCCTCTGGTATGCTCCTTCTGATCCAAAGCCACCTCCTCTGTGAGGCCTTCCTTGATTGCCGCCCCAGCAGAGCTCACACAGGGCCAGAGGTCCCCAGTATTCTGCATCCCAACGGTGTTTACTAGAATCACCAAGCGGGGACCCCTAAAACACAGATCCTGCAGGGATTCTGATGCCACAGGTCTAAGGGTGGGCTTATGACTGCACTTATAACAAGCGCTGGGTGACGCTGAGGCTGCCGGCCCATGAGTCTCTTGTGGCACTTCTCTGTCCCCAGGATCCTGGCTCCTGTCCCTCATCTGTCTCTCTTCCCCCAACTTAGCGCTTCCCAATCCTTTCCAGTTTATTACATAATTATTTTCTTTCTTATCTGTTCCATGCAAAGTTGTCTTAATCCTCATGGCTCCCCAAGACCCAGAATAGCGCTAAGCATACACTAGCTGCTCACTAAACACTTGGTGAAAACTTCAGAACAGCCCTCCTTGTCCCTGCTTCTCAGGAGAGCTGCTGCCGCCACCCAGCTCCCCGCCGGTCACCTGTCTCCTGTGTCTTGTCGCACTCGGTGGCCTGGCTCTCGTTGATGTAGACGGTGCCATTGCGTATCAGCCACACCACCCCACTCAGCAGCTGCACAAACGGATTCTCCGTGTCCAGCACCTCCTCCTCAGACAGGTACCTGGACCCAGGGAAGGTGAGGCTCACTCGCGGGCAGGTGCAGATGTGCGAAGCAGGCGCCTCCTCCCTCCCTGTGCCTTGGCCTGGCTTCCTGATTCCTCTCCCGGCCCCCGGCCCCCGGCACAGGCCTGGGTGTGCCTGTGCCTCCTTCAGCTCTTGGGAATCAGGGAGGTCCCACAGGGCTGAAGTTGGGCAGGGGCTGACAATATCCCCCCCACACACACACACACACCTGCACAGTCTATACATCACTTAGTAGGAAAATCCATCACCAACAGATCTCACATTGACATATGGCATTCAACCTCCGGGTTGTCATCCCAGGGAAATTGCCTCCTGCCTGTAACAGCCTCTGAACCCACCTCTTTACTTCTCCAATCCCCTCTCCCTTCCCCCACCCCAGGATTAGAGCAAACTCCTGTCTCCCTGATACCCCTCCTTCTGTGGTTCCCTCACAATCACCAAGCCTTCAGGCACCTCTGGGCTGCTGTGCTTGCTGTTCCCTCTGCCTGGAATGCTCTTCCTTCAGTTCTGACCTTGTCCTATTTATCCTCAAAGGTCACCTCTGAGAGGCCAGTTCCTCACTACCCTACCAAAAACCAACACTGCATTTCCGGCTGCTCATTGCTTGGCTGAACACCCAGGCACTGAATGTAGCGTACCTATTTACCTAGCTCTGTTTACCTTTCCTACTACTGGGAGCCGGCCAAGGCAAACTGTCCACTGCCATCTGCGGAACACAACCCGCTGCCTGACATAAAGCAAGTGCTCAAAAACACGGGGTGGCGGAGAAATTCACGGATTCCTCTGCCCTTTTTGCAGATGCGGAAACGGAAGGCTCAGGCTGGTTAAGTGACTTGAACACCCGGCACTGCTACAAACCAACTCTCAGGCCCCCTGTCCCGGACAGCCGCGGGGCCCCCTGCCTCCTCACCCGGTGACCAGGGTCCCGTCGCGCCGGATCCCGAACTGCGCGTTCTGCAGCCCCCCGGAGCTGCTCACCCGCCGCCCGTCGCTCACCACGTTCCCCAGGCACTCGCCGGTGCTCATGCGGAAGAAGCCGCCGTTCTGGGCGGCGCGACAGCCGGCCGCCCGCGCCGTCTCCTCCACGGTGGCGCGCCGCCTCTCCGAGCAGCCGCCGGGCCCGCCGGGCTCCAGCACCGAGAAGGTGCGCAGCGGCTCGGGGACCCGCGTCAGGTGGCCGGCCACCGCGCGCTCGCCGAAGTGCGACACGAAGGTGCGCACGCTCGGGCGGCGGGCGCCGGGGGGCGCGGGCGGGGGCGCGGGCCAGCTCTCGTGCTCGCGGCGGCCGGCGCGCGCCGGGGCGCAGTCCCGGGCGAAGCGCGAACGCGCGCGGGGGTAGGGAAGCAGCAGGTCGTCGTCGCGGGAGGTCCTGCGGGGGACATGGCGGCCGTGAGCTCCGAGGCTGGGGGATCCCGAACCCCGCTCGCCCCGGGAGCTGCACTCACCCCGAGCCGACGTTGCCGGGCGCTTCCCGGAGGAAGCCGAGCAGCGCGAGCAGGAAGAGGAGCCCGCGGCCCGTGGGGGCCGCCATGTTGGTCTGGGGCCGCCGGTCACGTGCGCGCGCCCCACGTGACTCCAGACACCCCGGGGAGGCTTTGGGCGCTCCAGCACCTGTGCCGCTGCTCGCCTCCGGAGGTCTCCCCGAATTACTGCTTATTTATTTATTTACTTATGTATTTATTTATTTTAGTAGGGCAGGTAGGGCTAGGATAACTTTTAATCTTGTTTTCCTTTACAGTTATTGTTTATTTAACGTTTATCTTTTTTTTTTTTTTGCAGTACTGGGGAATGAACTCAGGGGCATTCTACCTCTGAGCTACACCCCCAGCCCTATTTTTTATTCTTTTTTTCGGTACTGGGGATTGAACTCAGGGGCATTTTACCTCCGAGCTACACCCCCAGCCCTATTTTTTATTCTTTATTTTGAAACCGAGTCTCACTAAATTGCGGAGAGCCTCACTAAGTAGCTGAGGCTGGCCGCGAACCCGGATCCTCCGGTCTCAGCCTCCCGAATGCTGGGATTACAAGCGTGCGCCACCACGCCGGGTTTACCGGCTTAACGTTTATCTTGATGTAACTTCTTCCTTTTTTTTTTTTTTTTTTTTTTTTTTTTTTTTTTTTTTTTTTTTGGTGTGGTACTGGGAATCAACTCAGGGGCGTTTTACCTCCGACCTACACTTCCAGCCCTATTTTTTTGTTGTTTTTTTGAAGCCAGGTCTCACTAAGTTGCAGAGGACCTCACTAAGTAGCTGTGGCTGGCGGCAACCTTGAGATCCTCCTGTCTCAGCCTCCCAAGTACTGGAATTACACGCGTGCGCCACCACGTCCGGCTGTGATAATAATTCTGTTATCTAATTCACAGTTCACCTTTATATTTTGCCCGTTGCCCCCAAAATGTCCTTTCTAACTGATCCCTCCTCCCCAGTTCAAGATTTAATCGGGAGCTGCACTTGGTTGCCACACCTCTTTGTTCTGTCTTACATAACCGTGGCATTTTTGAAGATAAATAGGCAGGTCAGCTACATAATCTGTAGGACCTAGTGTAAAGTGAAAATGTGGGGGCCCAGGATGGTGCCGGATATCCCTAATCCCAGTGACTGATGGTGGGGGGAGGGGAAAAGAGGATTGCAGATTCAATGCCAGCCTGGGCTGAAACTCAGTGAGAGCCTGTCTGAAAATTTAAAATGGGGCCGGGCGTGGTGGCACACGCTTGTAATCCCAGCATTCGGGAGGCTGAGACCGGAGGATCTGGGTTCGAGGCCAGCCTCAGCTACCTAGTGAGGCAACTTAGTGAGTTCCTGTTTCAAAATAAAGAATAAAAAATAGCCGGGCGTGGTGGCGCACGCTTGTAATCCCAGCATTCGGGAGGCTGAGACCGGAGGATCCGGGTTCGAGGCCAGCCTCAGCTACTTAGTGAGGCACTCCGCAACTTAGTGAGACTCGGTTTCAAAATAAAGAATAAAAAATAGGGCTGGGGGTGTAGCTCGGAGGTAGACTGCCCCTGAGTTCAATCCCCAGTACCGCAAAAAAAAAAAAAAAAAGAATGTCCCTGGGTTCAACCCCCCGTACCACTAATAAAAAATAAAATATATATATATATATGTATATATGGATGGATGGATGTTAAGGGGGACTAGGAGGCTATTTCAACTTGTCTATTTCAAGTTGTAAAAGACCTTTTTCTCCCCTTT
>PVLC010025970.1:0-23071 GCA_004027655.1 Graphiurus murinus | reverse complement strand
TTCTTTCCTCGGGTCCCCTTCCACTATTCTACTGGTCTCCTCACTTATCTAAAATCTCGTTTCCTATTATCTCTGACTTCTATATACGAGAGAAAACATTCAACTCTTGACTTTCTGAATCTGGCTGATCCCACTTGGTATGAAATTCCCTAGTTCTATCCATTTTGCTACACACAACACAATTTCATTCTTTGTGACTGAGCACAATTCCATCGGAGGCATATGTGTGGTAGGCACTTTGTAACTGCATGTTATCTCAATTCTCTAACAAATTCTCCAAGATAAAGCTCTTTACTCCCACTCTGTGGATGAGGAAACTGAAAGCTAGAGTGGCACAGTCTGGACCTTTAGCCGTGACAGGCCACCTGGATTCACATGGATGGCTTGTCTGGTGTGGATTGCTCCCCAGGATCCAGCATGCCAGTAAGAATGCTTATGGTATTACCTACAGAAAGCAGGAATTTGGTGAAAATGTTCATTCTAAAATTGTGTATTTTAATAGTTAGCATCACACTGTTTTTTCTTGGGATCTTAAAAAGTGGGTTGGTAGTCTAAGGTGATGAAATTCAAACCTAACACAACTTCACGCTGCACATCAGGGCCACGGCCACAGAGGAGAGCCATGTGGTTAATGGACTCTTCCACTCTATGGCTTCCTCCACCTGGCCAACTCTCAAAGGAAAACAGGATGCAGAGGTTCATTGAGGTCTAGAAATTAACTTTTATTTCAAATCTGTCAAGAACTCATTGATGGCAGTTATTAATTTTATTAAAATGATTACAGTATGGCAAAATTAAGCGAGGTAATTCTATTTCTCTACAACATAATTTATGAGTTAGATTCTCAACTGCTGGCTCAGCATTGGTCAAGATTTTTTTAAAGGACTGGGAGGGAGGCTTTAATTTCCGGAAAATGTTAAAGCAGCAAAAGAAAAAATAAATTAAAAATAATTAAAACTGGAGATATCGCCAAAGATGTGCTAATTATAAAATCTTTTTGACGCATTTACAGGCCAGCCCCCAAGCTTTGGTATGTAAAAAAGAAATCAGGTAAACAGCTGTCTTGTACTGGCTTGTCACCTATAGTTTATAACACAAAACAAATTTGTTCATTTTTTAAAGAAAAGATGGCAACAATGAATCATGAGTAATTCAAACAAAATACAACCAGCATTCACTCTTCTAAGTAAAATATGTTAAAACAAAAAAAACTTTTATTAAAATATTTAATACCAGAATAACTTATAATAGTATGAAAAAGAGTGAAGTATTTGTCCTTAAGGGTTTTGACAGGCTCACATCTTGGCAAAATTGTTCTGAAACGATTCCAAGGTTTTCCTGGTGGGTGTCTATCTACGTAAGGACGTAAACAGGAAGAACTCACACTTCATCTGATCATACAGTCATAACTTACATATCTTGCTTTGCACTTACTTGTTACTGCAAACCGCAATTTAGAAAACAAAGTAAAAATATATATATATACAAAATATTTTTATATCAAATTATCTTCATTACACTAAATAAACCCCATCCCCAAATGCTATGTTACAGGGAAAGTGTCCTACAATTTGTACGAGACTGTTACTGTCTCTGTATCCATCAGAGCAGCCTTTGGCTTTAAAAGCATTTTGCAAAATAAAGAAAAATGTCACCACACGGCTGCATTATTGGCTTTCATTCAAACTGGCAAAAATGCTTTCCAGTTTAAAAAAAAAAATTACAAAACAGATTACATACCCAGACAAAAAATCCCACTATAAAGCCCAATCCTTTTCATTTTTCTGCTGCACATATATTCTATTTTACTTGGCATTTACTGTTTTATTTAAGTTCCAGGTCTTCCCAAGCTGATTGGAATATTATTGTTTGATTGAAAAAAGACACTCTTCTTTCTTGATATTGATTATTCTCACTCAATGGTAGTCTAATTTAGAAACAAACTGTCCTTTCTTTTATGCATGATTTCATTTAATTTTTACTTAAATGTCCTACTTGGCAAACTTCAGAATCTGTTCAATGTTTTCTTTTCCATATGTTTTAGATTTTAAAATCAATTTTATGCGTGTATATGTATGTTCAATACAAATTGTCCATCGGCAACTGTAATGTGAAATGAACCAAAGAGAAAGCTTTCAGTTGTTCCGTATGAAAAACAGTTTCCATCACAAAAAAAAGACAAAAAATGCTGAGCCCTAATGCAAAAAAGATTCTGTTTTAGTTTTACACAGGGAAATTCTCAGTTATTTATATAATTAAAAAAAAAACTCAGAAAAACAAAATTCAAATTATTTCTAAAGAGCATTGTGGTGCTTTCTAGCAGTGCTTGGAAAAAGTTTTTTTTTTTTTTTTTTTTTCTGGTCACAATGAATTCATTGAAATTTTAAATCAGTTCGAAGGACTCATTTCTTAAATGTATGCATAGGCGGATCACCAAACCTCTGATTTTGGAAGATTGTAACCTATCAGAGATGCAGGCAAAGTACTTGCATGAAATCCTGTCACTCTGAAAAGCACACCGAACAGTTTTCCACACCGTAGACATCCTTTTAAAGGGACATTTCATCTGGGCCGAACGGATTTCCAAGTTTTAACGTGTGGACTTTTGAATATCTTTCAAGGGCTTCTAGTGATTCTGCTTTTGGTTCTGAAATGGTTAGGTCCATCTGGAACGGTGCGCACAGGCTAAGAAGCATACGGCACTGGTATTTTGAGGCACAGCCTTTCAACTATGCCCACGTTGGAGCTTATTTTTAGGAAGCAAGGCACTTACTGTAAATGGTAATGCAGACGTTTTATGCATAGTTGGAGTAGCATAAAATAAGTTAATACTTCTGATTAAAATGAATCTTTTTATAATTTATATGTCTCTTATAGAAGCAACTAAATGGTATAGTTAGGATAATTAAAAGTAAGAGGAGATTTGAAAGGAGTCATTTTCACTCACTCCTGCTTCGGCTCCTAGGATGAGGATTTATGCAAAAATACCGACACAAAGAGCATCCCTGACGGCTCTCAGAAGTGCTGTGTCAGTGGCACTCTGACGGTCTTTACTTCTGCTATGTGGGAAGACTTCTGAATGATGCAGCTGGTAGTTCCCTGCAGTGTTTCTTTTCCCTGTGCAAGATTTGTTAAGGCCATGGCTGCATTGATCTCCTTCCAGTACGTGTCATCCTTGTTCGGTCCCTTTCTGTTAGCTGCACTGGATTTAAGCAAAACAGAAAGAAAACGATCAAACTCACTGCAGTTTGCGCTGAAAAGGGTATCTCAGCAAAGCGCTCAGGCCAAGCACGAGCAGTCTGCTCACCTGCCCCCCTTGCTGGATCCGTTTTCCAGAGTGTCTGCAAAGAAAAGCAGAAAATACAATTACTTTTCTCTTTTCCTTTCTTTTTTTGGTCTTAGGAGTTTCATCATGAATTACCAGGAATAATACTTCACCTGAAAAGATGGTTGGAGATTAGTTTTGTTGTTGTTGTTGTTTTGTTTTTTTAACAAAGATAAAGTAGTTTATTATATTAAGACGGAAAGAGAGAGGGAAGGCAGGAGGGAGAGAGAGAATGAGAATAAAATGGAGTAGTTAATGAATAACAGCAGTTTTCATAGATACACAAAAATCTTTTTTTTATCAGGCCTTTTCAGCAGGAGGCAAAGGGTACAGGGGAAAGGGTTCTAGTCTCGCCCACCACTCACCTGCCCTGCGATTTGGGGCAGATACAATGCCCCCACAGAGTCTGGGATTCAGTTTCCTCAAGAATAAAAGCCACAGGTTCCTCGATGTTGAGGGTGCCTCTGGCTCAAAAGCCTACGATTTCATGGGAGTCAAACCTCGGAAGAAGGACCAGCACAGAGCTGCCTTTGGTTAGTTAGCATACGAGTGACAGACACAAGGGGACAGCAACGTGGTGTTCCTGGCACATTAGAAGAAGCAGGTACCAGACCTCAGTCTCCAAGAGAACTGCTCGCCCTGCCCTCGCAGGAAACGGACAAGGATGCACTCCTTTGTGGTTTACATCTGCTTTCTCTCTCAGAAGGCGAATGCCTGCCCGGTGTGGTGGCGCACGCTTGTAATCCCAGTACTTGGGAGGCTGAGACAGAAGGATCACAGGTTCACAGCCAGCCTCAGCTACTTAGTGAGGCCTTCTGCAACTTAATGAGACCCTGTTTCAAAATAAAAATACAAAATAGAGCTGAGGATGTAGCTCAGAGGTAGAATGGCCCTAAGTTTAATCTCTAGTACTGAAAAAAAAAAAAAAAAAAAAAAAAAGCAAATGCCTTTCACATACATATAAAGAAAGACAAAGACAAAGACAGATTCTGGATCATCCCATTCTCTGGGTAGCTCATTCGGTTCGAAAAATGTATGAGGGGGGTACCAGGGGCCACCTGCAGGGAAGGGTGTGGCGAGGGGCCACCTGGCGGGGCACAGGACACGGTGTTAGTGAGGCTTCCTTATCTTCTGATAAAAGCCACTGTTATGTGAGAAGTAAGCAGGAACTGTGCCCAGCACGCTGCCCCTTGCTCTGCTGTGGTATGTAAGTGGCACAGGGACAGCCTTGCTTGGACGCCTTGCAGGGATCTCTCGCCCTCACAGTTGGCGCCACCAAGGAGAGGCAGCAGAGGCCGCGTCCCAGCGTGCTGAAGCTGGAAGGAGAGGCAGGCCTCATCCCACCTTGGTGCCTCGTTCCTTCTCCAACTGGCCAGGTCAAATCCACAACTTTCCAGCCCTGATCGGTCGCACAGCACATTTGAGGGCCGAAAAGGAAGTAGCACAGGGATGCCGGATCAGCTTGGGGGACTCGGAATCCAGGTTACAACAGGAAGGTTAGGAGCAGCTGCAAAATGGGGCGCCATGGTACAGAGATAGCGTCGAAAGCAGACAGCTGCTCAAAACCCTCCCCTTGTCCTGTGGCCGCTGGAACACGGTCCTTTCCTGCCTTCAACCTTCCCTTTTCTTTTTCCTCCCACCACCCGTTATTTCTGAAGGCCCTCCTCCCCTCAAAATCCCTGCAACTCTCAAGTCCTGTTAGGCGAATGCAACACAATTTCCAAGTCTGAGCTCTAAGAGAGTCACAGAAGAGGAAGAGGCTTAAAAGAAGAACATCAGCATTTTCATATATGGTCCAGATGGTCAAGAGGAACTAGCCAGGTGTGGAGATGCAGGCCTGGAATCCCAGCGACTCAGGAGGCTGAGGCAGGAGGATTGCAAGTTCAAGGCCAGCCTGGGAATTTTGCCAGACCCTGTCTCAAAATACAAAATAAAAATGGCAGAGCACTCCTGAGTTCAATCCCCAGAACCATGGGGAGGGGAGAGAAAGAAGACAGGAGGGAGGAAGGAGAGGAAAGAGTAGAAAAGGAAAGAAAAGAATTACATGATGATGTATCTGAAGAAGCTAAGCTTCTCTGCCTCCCATGCAGAACTAGAAAAGCCTGCTAACATATCTTGAAGTGCAGACTTTGAGACAAAAGTGGATCACCATGAGCTCTTTTCACAACCCTCTTCCTAGGGATTTTTCAAAAAGAAAACAAGCAAAACAAAAGCACTTCATGAACAAAAAACAAGATTGTGAAGAAAAGATGAGATACTGTGCATCCTGCCCGGACGGACGGCACAGAAGTCCCTCAGACCCCACTCGCTGACACAAGCACGCCATCAGATGCTAGCTGTCCCTGGGGAAACAGCTGGGGCTGTCGTCTGCCCGCTGGGCCCTGCCAGGTTGGTCTGGAGGGTCGGCTCCACCTCTGCCGCTTTTGATAATTTGGGGATTATAAAATCACTCATGTAAATGGAAGAAAACAATGATAATTTTTAGTTTCCAGAACTCAGATCATTCTTATTTACAGATCACTTACTCTAATGTTTCATGCTTTAATAAAATCAGTATTAGTGGCTTTGTACATGGAGAGCACATCCCCAGTGTCTAAAGTCATTCTTTGTTTAGTTCTATTATCTGTAAGTCTTACCTTGGTAATGACAGGGACAAGATGTTACCAGAACAGCCAACAAGTCAAGACCTTTGTTAGGGAGAAGGAAAGCCAGCAATGCTGGACATTTTACAGAGTGAGAGAAACAAAACAAAACAAGCAAAAAACAGTTTCCAGCCTTTGCTCAATTTTGCCACAAATTGTAAGAATTCTCTTTCCAAAATGAAGCAATAGGTTATGGGGATATTTATTCAATGGCAACAACAGTAAGTTCTGTGAAGCTTAAATAACATCAGGGAAACAAGAAAACACAAGGTAGCAAAGACTGTAGAACCGAGGATCACTGACTCACAGACAAAGCAGGCTCCCGCACACAAAGGCCCAGGATCTGACTCCTCCCTGAAGACGGCCTGAGAACAGTCACTGCTCCCACGCGGGAAGCCTCTGCCTATCAGATACGCAACCGGAGAGATGCCGAACCCAGAAATGATGTCAGCGCACAGAGCCTGCTTGTGGGGGGGAGGACATGCAACTCGAAGCTAGGCCCACGGAGGGCTTCTATTAAGATGAGGAATGAATTTATAAGCTCTGCAGCCCAAGAACGTCTGGATAACGCTGTGGCCGACTTCTTGAACTTATGCCACCGAGAAACAAGTTTACTGCAGCCAACTGTGAAATTATAAAATTCTGCTTGCTCTTTGGGTGTATGTGTTTCACACTTTGGTGCCTATGAAAATACTTTTGAAGTGAGAAAACACAGACTCTAATCCCTGTTCGGGTAGTCTTAATTAGTTTCACAAATCTTAACACTGTCCTAGGCAAGATTCGGAAGACTAAATTCTGCATTTTATCTAAAGGCAGGTGGGCATGTTCAATGCCGTTGCATGTAGCTTTGGTTCCTTGCCAGAATAAAGGAAAAATCTTCAAAGAACGTAATGAAGAGAATAAATATATTGTATTTCCATGAATAATCAATTCCCAGCTCTATGTCACAAAGCTCAATCTTAAAGATTTCAAACCAAAAAGGAAAAGTCGACTATCACCACTTTTGGGGAGGTCTGTGTCCAAGTGATTTAGGTCCAAAAAGTACACTGGTATTAGTATTCAAAGGGCAGGATTTTTCTGCTGCTGTTGTGGGTGGGCTTCCTGGTGTCGCTAGGATATCATGTATCAGCTGCCCCCTCCTGTGGAGTGATGAGTCCATAGTCGTCCTTTTACTCTGGAACACCCGTGTCCCTGTACAAAAGCAAGGACTCTGAAGATCTGGCCATTGGGGGAGATTTTTTTCCCTATTCAGCACACCAAGTTGAAATCTGGGGAGATGCCCCAGCTATTTTAGGGAACTGAGATCATGTGAGGGGAGCTCAGAAAATTTACAATCCACTCATTATTTTAAATGGTGGCATTGAATGTTGTAATGTTTTTTTCTTATGCTCTTCTCCTTTGAAGTAAAAACTTGCTGGCTCTTTTCCTGTTCGACTATTTTGTGTCTTTTCAGCCCACCGAGAGTATTTAAGGAGCAGCAGGTCTGTTGTCCCCATCACTGGTCACGGGGCTCACGGCACTTCTGTCCACCAGTAACAGGTGGTCTCCCTGGCTCCCTTCCAAAAGTGGCGTCTCGGAGCTCCAAACCGGACGAGGAGGGGTTCAGATGCTGCCGAGGTTCAGAGTGAGCTCAGGACCCGGGGTGCAGCTCACGCGCATGCCCCGTGTAAAGGTCGGAAAGCCCCACGTTCAGCTCGGCTGCAGTCTCTCTGCAAGTAGCTTGGCTTGGCTTCCCCAAAGTCTGAGCTAAAATGCCTTTTTAGATTCTAAGGTTCCAAAAATCAGCTATGCTGTCAATTACCATAAAAGCAACTGGTTGGCAGGACAACGTCTTGAACCAGCCAAAAGAGCGTGTTTTAAGACCAAAAAAAGAAAAAGAAAGAAAAAAAAAAGAGGTACATAGTTAGGAAAATCTTGGATGCTGTAAAACCCAAACCATGTTGAAACCTAAAGTGGGGTTATCCTCAGTTTGGACATATGTTTCCTTATAAAGTTAAGTAGAGAAACAATTATACAAAAAAAACCCCCAAAAACAAAAAAAACCTTGTATGGCAACTCAAGATGTATAAGTACAAAGCTCTGTGGGCCAAGACTCTTTTCAACTTTGATAAATGCCATTTAGAAGCACACTAATTGTGATATATATTCCTGAAGTGACACTCATAGCCATAAAAAAAGACAAAAATCTGGCCAAATCTTTTTTCCTCTGAGAACTTTTTCTCCAAAATTTAATAAATAAGCTTTAAAGTTAGGAATGTTTTTATGTGTTTCACAAAATACTACTCACACCACTGAAATGTAAATAAAATTAAGTGAGATTAAGCATATGAGTTTATTTTTTTAATTTATTTTTGTGCTGGCAATTAAACCCAGAGACGTGCTAACCTCGGAGCTTCACTCTCAGCTCTTTTTATTTTAAAACAGGGTCTCACTAAGTTGTCCAGGATCTTGCTAAGTTGCCAAGGCTGGCCTTGAACCTGAGATTCTCTTGCCTCAGCTTCCCAAGTACTGGGATTATTGGCATATGCCACTGCACCCAGCTATACATGTAAGTATTTTTTTCAAGTTAAATCATCTAAAAATCATGTGATACACATTTCCCTAAATTAAGATGTAGAGAGTAGAAGACAAGAAACTTGCAGTCATGGAAAGGAAGCTAAATGAGTTAAGTGAGAAATCATCACTAAAGTGGTTTTGCCAAGGGGGAAGAAGGCGGACAACTGGGATTTGTTGGGTGGGAAGAGGAAGCCGCCCACCTATAAGATGATCAAAGAAAGTGTTGACCTCAACATCAGGGCTGGCTTAATGTCCTTGCAGAGAAATTTAAAATAGGGGCCTTTGTCAATGACCTGAAACAACCAAGAGACGTGGATGCCGGAACACCAAGTGTGCGGGGACCATTACTGGTGACCGCAGGTGTGGAAGCAAGGGTTGTGTGTGTTTCACATCTGAAAGGTGCAGAGAGTGAGGGACACCAGATCCATTCCTGGAGTGATTTACAGACTTGGCACAACCAAGGAAAAGAATAAGATTGGCAAGTAGGGCCTACAGGAAACCTCACCTGAAGACACTGGAATACTGACTGTTCTGCATTTGCAGGTTCTTCCAAATGTACCATGCGATGCCAGGCTCCCGGCTCCCGCAACTTCCCCACAGTGAGACCCAGGCACGCACACACACCCACACCCATACCCACACCCACACTCACACCCACACCCACACCCACACTCACAGCCTGGTTCCATAGTGACTGTACCTTTCTTTCCTCTGAAAAAATGGCATTTGTGAGCCGGGCGTGGTGGCGCACGCTTGTAATCCCAGCATGCGGGAGGCTGAGACCGGAGGATCCAGGTTCGCGGCCAGCCTCAGCTACCTAGTGAGGCACTCCGCAACTTAGTGAGACCCGGTTTCAAAATAAAGAATAAAAAATAGGGCTGGGGCGTAGCTCGGAGGTAGAATGCCCCTGTGTTCAATCCCCAGTACCGCAAAAAAAGAAAAAAAGGCATTTGTTTTTCGCTAATGAGAAAATAATACAGGCTTATTGCAGAAAATCTGGGAAAGAGTGTAAAATAGGAAACAAAGGGCATTTCGGGATAACTATATTAACAATTGGATATGCTGCCTTCCAAGCTAGCATTGTACAGATGTTTTTTTAAATGAGGCCATTTGGTACATGTCATAACCTGCTTTTTCTTTTACCCACGCAACTTCCACTTTTGTCTTACCCTGAGTTAATAAACAAGATCATAATATACCTTTTGACCTTCCCTGAGGTGGCCATGGGTTTTGCCTGTGACCTCCATACAGCTTGAAAGAATTCAAAATCCAGCTCCATCCAATGTAAACTTGAATATTGAGAAATAAGATGTTAAGAGAATGGGTTCCCTTTAAAATAACAATGACTAACATTTATTGAATGCTCATGACTATGCCAGGTGCTATGCCAGGAACTCTATAAATGTTATCTGGTTAAATGCTTTCAATAGCATAGCTATTAACAATATAGTAATGTAGTAATTAGTATTAATAGATACCACTACTGCCTCCCTTATTTGCAAATGACACTGTAGCTTAGCCTGAAATTCGCAAGGACTCAAGAGAGGAAATGGAAGCTGGGAGGCTGGGCTCCAGGTCAGCTGGCGCTCAAGACCACGCTTTTAACCACAAAATTCTATGATCCAAGTCTCTCTTGAAAAATCAACCTGCTGAGCCCCCTTTACACAGAAGGCCACAGGATGATAATCTACTAAAAACCTACTGGACTCTTTTTCTATGCTCCTTGTCAGAATTTCAGACCACAGAAATTTTAAAAAGAGATGTATTTTTTCTCCTTATGTTTAATCTGAAATATCTAAATTGCAGAATGGGGAATCTCAGTAAGTTCTCGAGTGCTTCCTCACACTTTAATTAGGAGAGTGATGTTTTCAGAGACATGATAACCCTGTAACCACTCTCATTAGCCCAGGATGGACTATTGCTACCCAACTGCAAGACAGCTGTTGCCCTACTGCTTTTAGAGGAAGTGTTTGTGACGATTCCTTCTTTGAGATAGTTAGAGCTTTGAGTGAGTAAAGACAAATCATCCTAGGTGCTGTCTGCCAAAACACAAAGAAAAAAGGTCAAGAACAAACAAAATATCCAACAACGTGTGACACCTGTCTGCGGATGCCTGAGCTGTTCAAGCTTGTCAAATTTGTGGGGGCGCATGCCTGCAATCCCAATACTGGGAAGGCTGAGACAGGAGGCTGCAGGTCAGAGACCAGGGCATGGTAACTCAGTGAGACTCTTTTAGAACAACAACAACAAAAATGTAAAAAGCTCAGTGGAAGAAGGCCCCTGAGTTCAATCCCCAGTATCATACACACACACACACACACACACACACACACACACACACACACGGATATGACAGTAAGAGGCTGCAAACTTGGTGACTATCCTATCAAGGCTAGTGCTCATAGAAGGATTCCCAGGAGCCTGGCTTTTGTGAGCTTAGCAAAAGGAGCTTTGGAAGCTTTTCAGTAGTGAGAATTATAAAATGAAACCCACCTCATCTTTATGGATGGATCTAGTGTTTTTTCCTTGTGTAATATGCTAGCTAAATTATTCATCCTGCGGCCTTCAAGAATAAGTGGCTTCCAAAATCATTTCAGAGTTTAAAGAAAAATCTTTTCCAAAAATTAAGCCAGTGTTTCCTCCAGCCATGACTTCCACCATCTGGCCAGAGAGTCTTTTCCTTCCTGCCACCTCTCATGTGGGCTGGCCCCTACTGTGGCTAACGACACCCAGATGTCCTGGACCCACAGGATCCCCACCTTCAGCTGCCTTTCTGTCAATACAATGTCTCCTCTAGCTTATGCCAGAAAATGAAAATTAGGAGCCACGCCCCTCGACTTTGGACCAATGGTGAAGAGCTCCCTGGTCAGAGTTGGGGTATGTTGACATGTCGAAGCTTCCAGAATAGGTGATACTGCCCTCACCAGCAACCGTCCAGAGCAGCACCAACGCATGTGTGGGTAGACCTGTAAACATGCTACTGGCTCCTTGTCCATCTGGGAGTTATAACCTTGATGGCTTTTCCTTATTACGCAGAGCAGAAGGGCTTGAGGCTGGGGGCTCCTGTTAATTCCCTGTTGTCTTTGTTCTGGTAGAATGCACAGCTATTTTGGCTTTCTCTGTCTGGGCTGGTGAACTAAAAGCGCAGGAAGTGGGATTTATAACTTAAAAGTCACTTCTCAGAATAAACAGAATACCACCCAATGATAATGTTTCAACTCGCTTTCAGTCTTTTCCGCTAAACATATTAAATATTCTTGACGCTAAGTTATTCTGTATAGTCCCCTCTTCCAAGACTGTTCCTCTGAGCTTAAAGGCTCTACCTTCCCTAAGTCTAAAGTCTGAAACTTTACTTTGAAGATTAGAATGCAGTCTGTGGGGAGGAAAGTGTTGGTGGGTGACCAAACGAGGGGTTTGAAAATGTTAAATATTTTCATTTCTATTCTTGGCTCCTCATATTAACTATGAGGGCAGCCCAGCTGGAGACATAAAGGCAGCCTCGTGCAGTGGTTAGAGCCAAGATTCTCGAACCCCAGACCATGAGCTGGGCCCCTGCTCTCTGCTTACTCAGTGTGGCACTGGCCCGCTGACTAGCTTCTGTTTCCCCTTCTCACCTATAAAATGGGAACAAGAGGCGCAGACTCGCGGAATAGCATGAGGACCACACAGCTTACTGTTCTGAAAAGCCTTAGGAGGAAGCACGAGCGTGTATATCAAATGCTATGTAAGTCCTTGTAAAAAATAATTAACCTCCTCTCATCTTAATTGTCTGTGTCTACAAAACAGGGTTGAGTGCAGTCAGCAGGAAAATTAGTATTGTTTAGAGATTTAATGTGAAAGCCATTATGTAAGGACCACATAATTCAGCTCTGGGCAAATTCCAGATTAATGGGTTAAACGTGCAGAATATATCCTCTTCAAAGACAAAGCTGTGCCAAAGTAGTACAACCGGCCAAGACAAAGAGCACGGAGCCACAGTAGACATCTACTAACCTTGAGTGTCTGCTGGGTTTTGTTACTCTGTTTTCTCCAGGGGAATATTAGAGATGCTATTCAAAATGCCTCATCTGTGAAAGCTAGGTTTGCAGCCAAAAGGACTTTCTAATTATGCATAAATAGCTTTTGTGTATGCTTGTGTGTAGCAAGGAGCGTTAATTGTTTATAAAAGCACCCTTTTATACATACACATTGGGCCACTAGTTCTTGAACCAGGATGCACTTACTCGGTTCAGCTAAACCTGAACTTTTCACCCCACATACTAATATTGATATTTGTTCTCTACCTTCTTCAATAGCACAAGGGCCGTTTCTACCAAGATCAGTTTCAACACTGCTACACTGTAGTTCTAGAAGGGTCGAATTGTTTAATAAATATTCGGTTGAATGGCACTAGGCTACAAAGTACTAATATGACTTTCTTCAGCAAAAATGTTTTTTAAATGGAAAAAATATGCATTCATAATAATCGAGATGTTGGCTGGAAATTCTGGCTCCATTCATGCATTTCCAAACTCTTCAGTATCTCTGAAAAGCCATCAAAAAGTACTTTTCTTCTGATACATGAACTGCAGTGTATCTCTGATTTGGCTCACATTCGTGCTATGCTTTTCAAATTCCTCAAATTACCATCTCCAGAAATGACACTTCAGACTGGGAGATCTTGGTGTTAAACCTGTCGGACTGCATTAACACCAGACATGACACAACGAGAGAGATGACATTTACAAACTTCTTGGCTCTTTCAGAAGAATAGCAAATGACAGTTGCTGTATGCACAGTTCAAGGGCTGTGTCTATTACAAGTGGAAAAATGTATTTAGGTATAAGCTGAGCACTAGCGCCACTTCCTCCTCTACATTTCAATATACTTCAAGGTTCTTAGTGAACTCAAACCTTCAAGCTGCCTTGGCTTGTCAGTATTCCATGTTCACACATTTCTACCTTTAGATTCTCCTGTTTTGTTTTTAATTCAAAAAAAGTACTTAAAGCCTAAATGGGGGTGAAGATATTCTTTACCCTCAAAGCTCAGGAAATCAACTCGAGACTCAGTAGATGGTATGGCATCAAGTCGAAAAGCTTCTGTGCAGCAAAGGAAGCACTCGAGAGCCTGAAGAGAGAGACTACAGAATGGGAGAAAACTATTGCCAGCTACTCCTCTGACAGAAGACTAATCTCTAGAATATAGAAAGAACTAAAAAACTTAACTCTAAACACACACACACACACACACACACACACACACAATCAAAACTGGTCAACTGAACTAAACAGACACTTCTCAAAAGAAGAAATGCAAATGGTCAAAAATACATGAAAAAAGGTTTAACATCATTAGTAATCAGGGAAATGCAAATCAAAACCACACTGAGATTCCAGCTAACTCCAGTTAGAATGGCAATCATCAAGAATACACACAATGATAAATGCTGGTAAGGATGTGGGAAGTAAGCACTCTTATACACTGTTGGAATTGTAAATTAGTACAACCATTTGGAGAACAGCATGGCGGTTCCTCAAAAAATTAGGAGTATAACCATCATATGACCCAGCTAGACCACTGCTCAGTATCTTTCCAAAATAATTAACGTCAGAATACTATAGTGATGTGTGCATACCCATGTTTATAGCAACAGAATTCACAATAGCCAAATAATTATGGAACCAACTGAGGTGTCCATCAACAGAGGAATGGTCTATACTCACCACAAAAATATGATCTACACACAATGAAACTTTACTAAGCCACGAAGAAGAACAAAATTACATCATTTATAGGAAAATGGATGGAACTAGATAATATTATACTATGGGAGATCAGCCAGTTTCAGAAAGCCTAGGGTTGAATGTTTTCTCATATAGAGAAGATAGAAAGAAAATAGGAAGTCAGGCATGGTGGTGCATGCTTGTAATCCCAACATTTGGGAGGCTGAAACAGGAGTATCCGGGTTCGAGGCCAGCCTCAGCTACTTAGTGAGGCACTCCGCAACTTAGGGAGACCCTGTTTCAAAATAAAGAATAAAAAATAGGGCTGGGGGTGTAGCTTGGAGGTAGAATGCCCCTGAGTTCAATCCCCAGTACTGCAAAAAAAATAAAAAAAGGAAACCAAGGGGATTTTAGATACGTGAGGAGAGAAAGCAATAGACTAGTGGAAGGGACAGGAGGAGAAACCTGGGAAGGAGAAAGAACACATGAAGGAAACAGTTGAGATAATGCTGCCGCGCCAGTATGGAGGCGTCCCACAGGGACCAATCCCACCGTTACATAGGGAGGGGTGAATGGTGCCGAGGGACAGGAGGGAAACACACCAGGACCGGGTGCATGTTTGTTTGTGTGACTTAGACTCTCACTATGATATGGGATCACAGTGCATCAATAAAGACATTTGTGTGCGTGTGTGTGGTACTAGGGATTGAACTCAGGGGCATTCTACCTCCGAGCTATACCCTCAGTCCTATTTTTTTATTCTTTATTTTGAAACAGGGTCTCACTAAGTTGTGGAGTGCCTCACTAGGTAGCTGAGGCTGGCCGTGAACCTGGATCCTCCAGTCTCAGTCTCCCAAATACTGAGATTACAAGCATGCACCACCATGCTCAACTAATAAAGACATTTTGAAAAAGAAAATGGGAAGATTTTTGCTGACGGTATTACTGAAGGAGAGAAGTTGAAAGGTGCAGTCAAATGCCGCGAGGACAAGAAAGCAGCTCTGCTCTCCGTCTGAGAGGACCCCATGTCTGTGGTCCCATGACCCCTTGGACTAAAAAACGTAACAAATAACTTCTCTCCACATCAAGTCTAGCCAGAGGGATTTGCTCTAAATTTTGCCCAGGGATATACATCTCAAACTAAGTAGAAATAGAACCTCTCCAGGAAAAAAAAAAAAAGACACAAGTCAATGCCACTTAAATAAGAACCTCTTCTCAGCCCCACTGGAGGTCAGAACTGGTTCTGGCTGGAGGAAGGTGGCAGTGTTTATGTCCCTTTCCTAGGCATTTACTAAATGCACATTTATTATCACTTCATGTGCATTGATGGGGTGAAGAATTAAAAAATAATGAATACACATTATTACCCCATAAATATATACAATTTTATGTTTTAATCAGTTAAAATAAATTCAAATTAAATATATATTTATCATTCTGATATATAAAACATATTCCAAATATATAAAATTCCCTCTATATATCTTTATTAAATTCCAATGATCCATTTTTTTTTTTTTTCTTTTCGGTACTAGAGATCAAATCCAGGGACACTGTACTTCCAAGCTACACCCCCAGCTCTTTCAATTTTTTGTTTTGAAAAAGGGTCTTACTAGGTTGCTGAAAGCCCCACTACATTGCCTTAAAAAACCTGCAATCCTCCTGTCTCAGCCTCCCAAATACTGGGATTACAGGTGTGTGCCACCAAGCCTGGCTTCAAATTTGAATCTTAGAGGAATGAAGAAACTGAAAGCCCGATTTCACCTAAATTGCGAACACAGGCGATTTCTAGGAAAAAAAAGTCGGGAATAAGTTGTTTAAACCTAACAAGCCGACGTTTTGGGGGGAGAAACAAAAAAAATTTAGAGAACACAAAATACCTGCTTGTACAATCATTTGTCTAAGACATAGGATTTGAGCTAGGACCATAGGAAATCTGAGTAGACTAAGTACGTGACCTTAGTTGCTTGTGTGTTGTGTCTGTTTCTTTGCACATGAAGTGGAGGTCATGGTAACAGCTGCTTCCTAGAGCTGCTATGGAGCTCAGTGACGTAACAGATGGGAACTCCTGAACGGTGCTCCCACGTTAGAGCTACGACTTGTGATTCCTGAAGTGACGGGGCCACGCTGTGTATCCTCCGGTAAGTGCCACCAAGACACCAAGCCTTCTCTTGGGTTCCTTCTACTATACTTTAAGCCTTCCACCCACCATCTCAGGATGCTGAAAACAAAAGAATAAAATTCACTAGGGATCAGGCGAACCAAGGGGCAGGTTCCTGGATCTCATCATGGAGACTGTGACTGCACAGGATTCCCTGCCTGAGGCCGTGATCTTCAGATGTTCTCACAAGTATAGCAGCATAAGGTGGTATTTCTTTGGTATGTATCCAATAAAAGAGTCATTAGGAGAGTCCTAGTATTCCAACAAGGGTCAAAGAGCAGTCTTAAGGCTATATCTAACACACCCAGTTCTTGATTCTACCTTAGTATGAACAGCAGATAGGACATTTTTACACCATATTGTTCAAGAATAGGTTAACTCCAGCCTTAAAAGTACTGCTTACTGTCTATCTTTCCTTAAACATAGATATAATACCACTAAGGATGCTCTTTTGGAGTAAAACACTTCACTTTCCTTAAATTACTTTTGCCTAATTATTACAATTTTTATAACGCTATGGCATAGAGCTGAGAATCATTACTAACACAGACTTCAGAATAAAAGAACCCAGGATTTTCATTATACTACTAAATACTTAATAATCAAATACCCTTTTTCTTCTAATTGGCATAGCTATGGTAATAATATACTGTTATAAGAGCCGTGTTTTGAAAATAAACATGTTGGCCCAGCTTTATATTCCTGTGATGGTGGGGCCTTTTATTTTTATAAGTCTTCTATTTTGTTTTTGTTTTATTTTTTATCTTTCCTTTGGGAAAATAAGGTGACACACAGTAACCCCCATGGGGTCATGGAGGGGTCACAAAATATTCAACCTAGCATAGAATTTCTCTCCAGTGTAGGATAGTTAGTTTTTATAAACTGCAGTAAACTTAGACTACTTTCTCCAGGCCTGTCTCCAGAAGAACAGAGCTCTGATTCACTGTACACTCACTCACACAGTGATAAGGTTTTGCAAACAGAGTTATTTTTTAATGTTATTCCTATGGCTGCCCTGAGAAATAGCTGGAGCTTTCTGGTTTCTAAAGAGAAACAGGGATAAGGAGAACCAAACCACCATGCAAACAACCAAACCACCCAGATCAAACTCACTGGGCTACAGCGCAGGGGTGTGAGGTGGGGTTTCCTTGTCAAGGTGGAATGCTAGCTCCTCATCTGGGCTGTGCTGGTGCCTTTGCTTTTTTTTTTTTTTTTTGCGGTACTGGGGATTGAACTCAGGGGCATTCTACCTCTGAGCTACACCGTCAGTCCTATTTTCTATTCTTTATTTTGAAACCGGGTCTCACTAAGTTGCAGAGTGCCTCACTAGGTAGCTGAGGCTGGCCGCGAACCCGGATCCTCCGGTCTCAGCCTCCCGAATGCTGGGATTACAAGTGTGCACCACCACGCCCGGCTGGTGCCTTTGCTTTTGAACAACTGCAGCATATCACAGCCTAGAACCGAAGGGGTGAAGGAAACCACGGTGGAGACGTTCCCCCAGGTTCCTGGGTTAGAAACTTAATCCCAGTGCCACAGCATTGGAAGATGGGAACTCTGAAAGGTGATTAGGTCACACGTGGATTGACGCCATTATCTCTAGAGTGCGTTAGTTATTGTTGGCATGGGCTTCGGATACAAGAGGTGGGCTCGGCCTCCGACCTTCTTGCTGTCTCATGCTCTTAACCTTCTTCCCCCACCACAGGGAAGATGCAGCAATAAGGCTCTCATGCCAGCACCATGACATAGGACTTCCCAGCCTCCGGGCCTGGGAGGAAGACATTTCTTTTCTTTGTAATTGCCCATTCTGTGGCATTCTGTTATAGCAACATAAAACATACTAAGATGAGGATCAAATGCTGATGATGACCATCTCAAAATCCAGGGACAGAGGCTGAGATGTGAGGATGACATCTGGCAGGGTGTCTGCTGAAAGGTGGGCGGAGCTTATTTCTCCCGCAGCACATGTGGCCAGGACCGCCCCTGCAGTGCCCCAGCCAAAATTAGATGCAACAAGTCTAAAACAATGAAGCTGCACTCTACAGCTTTAAGAAATGTGATATTCAGGAGGGGCACTTCTGTGGGCATTACAAGACGTTCAATATAATACTTAAACATGAATCAAAGAAATGGGAGGTAGGGAGGGGAAGGGAGGAGAGGACGCACATCCAAAGGATCTTAAATTAAAATAAAAAACACTAGAGCTCCACGAATACCGGAAGAACAAGTAAAATATGCAAATGGAATTTAGATACAAAAGAATGACAAGTTCACATGATTTAAATATATTTAAATGCCAAGAAGCCATCTGCCATAATATTGTTTATAGATGTCACATGTGATCATAAGTAAATAAGACACTTAAAAATAAAAAGAAAATATATTTGGTTTAGTCATTAAAAGTTACTAATTTTGAGATAGGGACAACATGTCTAATACTTTTTAAAGTGATTTTTTTATTCTTTACCTTTTCTACCATTTGCCATATTTTTTGGTGATTTTAGAGAGAAATGTTGTATTTTAGCAATCATTAAAAATATAGTCTTACCAATTTTTAAATAAATGAGAGAATGAGCGAGGTAGAAAGCTGTACAAAAAAAAGGAAGGAAATTAAAAATTGTATTTTGGGGACAAACCAGATCCATCTATCCATATTTTTTGGGTTTGGTGTTAGAATATACTCTACACATGCTTAAAGGTGGTTTAAAAATTAAATTTCCCAATCCCAAATTCTCTCCAGACATCCAGAAATAGATGACGAATGAGCAATGAGAAGTAGAGAGTACTTACTGCCTTGAATCAAAGTATTATACAAGGGAGTCTGGCTCTCATACACAGGAGTAAACAGACTGCATATTTTTGTCACATAATACAAACAAATTGCTCTCTGTGTGTGTGTGTGTGTGTGTGTGTGTGGTGTGTGTTTGTGTGTGAGAGTGTGTGTGTGTGGTGTGTTTGTGTGTGTGTGTGGTGTGTTTGTGTGTGAGAGTGTGTGTGTGGGGTGTGTGTGTGTGTGTGTGTGTGTGTGTGTAATAACAGCCAGGAAAACCAGACATTCCTTGCAGGATTCCGAAGCTCTTGCAGGCATGTGCTCCTCTCCCAGACACCGTAGTTGTAGTCATTTCTCCATCACTTAGAGAGTAGCAGGAAGAGGGTTCGCGTAGGCCAGCACTGGGCTCGTGGGCAGAACAGTTTCTTACAAGAAACCCAGAGCTGCGAGGGTCCATGATCCTGGGAACACAAGCGCCCCCTCCACATCGCCCCTGGCGTCTGGTGTTATTTCAGGTGTCTGTCCAGTTGAGTGCGCTCCTCACTAACATCCAGCAGGATCCCACCTTGCTGCTTTGCACACAGTTTGCACGTGGGGCCAACAAACTCCAGGGAGCTGAAGGCATCCACTGGTCCTGGCAGGAGAAACCCCCCTCTCCAGGCCCCTACAGTGGAAGCTGAACCCAAGACATTACAGTACTGCACATGAAGAAGCAAGCCATGGCTGCAGGCCTCGGGCAATGTTTAATCACACAGCCCTGAGCACAGACCAGAAGAGGAGGGAGGAAAGGAGAGGCTGAGGTCTGGAGGCTTTTCAGGAAAAAAAAAATGTCTGGTATTTTCCAGATTCTAAGGAACTAGAAACATCACCCAGTTGCTTTTCAACTTGCTTCGGGAGGTTTATGCAAGTCATCTTGGAGACAGACCATTTGCTAGGCAGCTTCATATATGGACTCTACTTGGATGGAAGATACACAAGAAACAAAAGAAGAAAGGAAATGGGAGCTGTGTGCAGCAAGTGTTGAAAACACCTCTGAAAAGCTTGCAGTACAGCTCCCTTATCCCTGGTTTTACATTCTTCAGTGAATCCTGGTCCAGAAATAGTAATTGGAAAATCCCAGAAATCATTCCTAAGTTTCAAATTGCGCACTGTTCTGAGTATCGTGCTGGAGTCCCACCCGTCCCACCCAGGATGGGAATCATTCCCTTTCCAGCAGATCTACGCGATAGTCGATACCTGCTGTTAGTCACTTAAGGATCTCCACTCCCACACGGTCCCTGTATCTCGGGGCTTTTGTTCAAGTCACACTTTCTTTTCCTGGTACTGGAGATTGAACACAGGGGTGCTCTACCACTGAGCTACACCCTCAGCCCTTTTTATTTTATTTTTTATTTTAAGATGAGGTCTCACTAAGTTGCTGAGGTTGGCCTCAAACTTGTGATCCATCATCCCAGCTTCACTTTTTTTTTTTTTTTTTTTTTTTTTTTTTGTGGTACTGGGGATTGAACCCAGGGCATTCTACCCTGAGCTACACCCCAGCCCAATTTTATGTTTTATTTTGAAACAGGGTCTCACTAAGTTGAGGAGAGCCTCACTCAGTAGGCTGGCCACAAACCTGCGATCCTCCTGTCCTAGCCTCACAAGTACTGGGATGACAAGCGTGTGCCACCACACCCGGCTCCAGCTTCACTTTTTTATATAGTAGTGCAAAGTACAAGAGGAGTCGTGAGCTGGCCATGCAGGCACGCCAAAGACAACCCATGAAGGACTTCCTTTAAGCGAAAAGCAAAAGTAATGCTTTTATTATAGTTTATTGCTATAATTATTCTCTTTTGTTATTAGTTGTTATTGGTAAACTCTTGCTTAATTTTTAAGTTACATTTTATCATAGGTATGATAGGAACACCAGTATTATAGTCTGGCGTTACCCCTGATTGCAGGCCTCTCCTGGAGCTCTCAGAGCCCATTCCCTGTGGGTGATGGGGACTACTGTTCTTTAGAGGAGGGAGTCTGACTTATGACTAATTGAGGAATTATGCCACGCTAACTTCTATAGTCACAAAGGCACAGAGAGAACAGAGTTACTCAAATTCCAAAAGCTGCTTTCTACCGGGATTCAAGTCTCTCTTTGGCTTGTCTTGAATTGGACACACTTATTTACTGCAAGTCAGTGCAAATTGACTACACTCGATTCCTCGCACAGCCAGGTGTGCCAGGAGGAGATGTGGACCTGGAGAGGCTGCAGCCTGACTCCTCCTTGCACTGCTTATTCACAAGTGGTTGGGGCTAAGGGAATTAAACTCACTGAGTCTCATTTTTTAAATATGTAAAATGGATATAAGAATAGCAAACAATTAGGACAGTAATGAGCATTAGGAATCATCCTTGTAAGACAGCAGGCGTCCAATAATAATAAACAGCAGCAATTGTCATTCCGCGGTTGCACACACTGCTTTTGTAGTGACAGTAAACTTGCGATAAACGTTGAAGAATTACCTTGAAGTGGAACAGATAATGAGTAACATGACAGTTCCAAATAGCTTTTGTGTTTGACTCGTCTAAGCCATGTTATGTCTAAGATGCTCTAGTGTGGAAAATTCTCCAAAGGGCAAGACTGCATAATCATGGGGGCTGCATTTCGCAGTGGCCCGGTGAAGGTCACTTAAGCTGGTTAGTAGCCATAATATGCGGAACGGCAGGATGGAATCTTCCGTGACAGTAAGAACGAGCACACCGCAGCAAATCCCAGGCGTCTATCAGCTATTGGCCATCTGCTCTTCACTTCTGGGTTGGTGTACAAAACAGCCATTGAACTAATGGTTTGCATGTGTCAATCAAATAGGCATGTCTGCCGGTTCTACTCTCGTGGTGCTGGGGATTGAGCTCAGAGCCTCACGCATGCTAAGCGAGTGCTTCACCATTTAGCTATACCCTCAGTGAGGGTTTTACTCTTAATTATTTGGAGAAAGTTTTAAATGTGAAGCTTCTTACATAAGATAAAGTATGGCATTTGGATTTGGGAGAATACCTTTGAAAAATCTCGATTTTCTATGAAGAGCGAACTAGTTTACCTGCCTTTTCATAAGGGACAAAATAACTACTTAAAGCATATATTTAGCTGAGCATGGTGGTGCACACCTGTAATCCTAGTGCTTGGGAGGCTGAGTCAGGAGGATCACAGGTTTGAGGACAGCCTCAGCAACTTAGCTAGACCCTCAGCAAAGTAGCAAGACCGTTTCAAAATAAAAAGGGTTGGGGATATAACTCAGAGGTAGAATGCCCCTGGCTTCAATTCCCAGTACGAAAAAAAAAAAAAAAAAAGAAAGAAAGAAAAAGAAAACAATCCCATCTCAAAGCAGTAAGTGACAGCAGCTCATTGGTAGGTGCTGTGGATGTCGGGGGAGGATGGAGCAGCGGCAGGGGTGGTGTCAGTGGTCCTGAAAGGAGCTCCAGAGAAGACAATGTCCCTGGGCAGAGTCCTCAGCAGCAAATAGCTTCCCCCGTTCATATCAGCGTGCCCTACCAACGCCATCTTTATCTGAGTAGCAAGACAGGGAGAGGGGAAGGCGCAGGCCAGAGGTTCAGGTAAGTGGGAGTCACCAAGGGAGGGGGAGGGAGGGACATCTGAGACAGCGATGGCCTGATGCCTTTGGGGAACTGAGGTGAATGGCATGTGTGCAGGGGGCCATGGAAATGCACAAAGAGATCAGCAAGGGCCAGGCATTGAGGCTTTAGGATTGTGTGCAAGACAAGAAATGTGAACTCTGTCCCGAAAGTCATGGAGAGCCTTTAACAGGAATATTTAACAGGAATAGGATCTGATTTGGATACAGAAAGATCCCTCTTGCCCTAGTGTAAGACCAGATGGGAGGAGTGAGGAGGGGTGACAGCAGGAACCTAGAGGGGGGTGAGGAGCCC
>PVLC010025969.1:0-23085 GCA_004027655.1 Graphiurus murinus | reverse complement strand
TAGAGTCAGGCTAAGGTATGATCTGAGGGGTAACATTTCAGGTAGACCCAATGACAAGTGAAAAGGCCCCGAGGCAGGCAGGAGCATATTCAAGGAGTAGAAAAGTGTCAAGGGGAGAGTAGTGTGAGGTGAGAGGTCATGGGCTGGCCATGTCATGTGGAACTTGTGGACTGAGGTGAGCATTTCATTCTAAACTCAATGGGAAGTCACTGCAGAGTTAAAGACAGGGAAGCAAACTGGCTGTCCTGTGGGAAATGGGGTTTAAGGAGGAAATAAAGCAATGAAGATTGGAGACCAGTAAGAAGAAACAGACTTTTCCAGTGTCTTCCAGCTGGACTATGTGAGTGAGGGGGGTGGAGGTAGATTAAGCCAGGACTGAGTCATCTGTCAGTCCTATATTTGTTGCATCTATGTTGGTTATGATGATTTTCTTTACACTGGGCTGTGGTTCTGCCATGAAAGGCCTCAGTTCCTAATTATGCCATCTATTTTACTTTACCATAAAGGAACCGAATGATGCCAAAGAAGATGGAGGAATCGTGGCGGGGAGAACTGATCCGTTTTTACTTTATTCTTTAGACAAGCTTCTAAATGGTGATGTGGCTGTCTATATCTGTATGAAACAAAATGGAATTGTAATCAACTCTCTGGATAGGACGTGGCTGTTTTTCCAAATATGTGACCTTTTCTCCCCAACCGTTTTAATGTATATTCAGATATTCTGAGACAGAGTAGCCACTGCCTGCTCTTGAAAATATTAATACTTCCCATGTCTCTGTGGTTAGATACATTATTCTGAGCTAGTCAAGTGAGTCAACAAAATATATTAATATTACTACAGAAAATAAAAATTATAGCTAATACTTCTTGGGCACTTATGTGTTGGGCACGGTAAGAGTTTTACATGTACTGACTTATTTAATTATCATAACAATGGTACAGCCAATTTTTAAAAATCTGTATTTCACATGAACTCAACACTAAAGCAGAGAGAAGCTTAGAGATGTAACCACACACCACATTGCATTTCAGGGCCAAAGGGTTAAACAAGAAGCAAAGTGATTCATCAAATCAAGTGGGCAGTTATTCATTTTTAATGCCCATGTCACAGTAACCATTGACTATTTATTTTTACATATGGACTGGCTTTTCTCTTATAGCACATGATCTTCAGCCAGATTCAACTGAGAGATCCAGGTACAAGGAAGAGATGTGAGCAATGAATTATTTCTCAAAGTGTTTCTTAGGAACACAGTCCAGAAGAGGTCATTGAAAGGTGGGTGTGGAAAGGAGTTCCATGCCAGAGTAGTTAGGGAACTACTGCTGAATATGCATTAATATATTAAAGAATTTTGAAAAATTACTTTTCAATCTAGCATTTCCCAGATTTATTTATTCAAAAACATTCCCCTTCCTTTCTTTAAGTAGCAGTAATGCCTATTATTATTTTTGTAGGCCACACTTCGTGAAATCCAATCTGTTTTTTTTTTTTTTTTTGGTACTGGGGTTTGAACTAGGGACATTCTACATCTGAGCTATACCCCCAGCCCTTTTAATTTTTTTTTTTAATTTTGAAACAGGATCTCTCTAGGTTGCTGAAGGCCTGGCTAAATTGCTGAGGCTGGTCTTAAACCTATGATCCTCCTGTGTCAACCTACCAAGTACTGGAATTGTAGGTGTGTGCCATCATACCAGGCTGAAATGCAACCTTTTGAATACTCTGATACAGAGTTGCTTAACTTGAGCCATGAACTTCCCAACTGTATGCAAACTTTTATCTGTTTGCATATGTGTCCCTGAACCTTGTTCCTGCCTAAGATCCTCCTACTTCCCAGCTCTGGTTTTTATTCCTTTTTTCAGATTCTTAAAGGGATCTTCAACTCTCAAGATGATTAAGAATCCCAGATGGGATTTTCCTTGCAGAAATACATACTAGGTAAGATAAAACTCTTTTTCTGTGCAAAAGGATTCATGAGGAACTAATGAGCTTATTATTTATTTAAAGTTAAAAGAGAGAGACAGAGAGAAGACAGAAGACAGAAAGCCCTTGTACCCACCCCTGGGCTTTTCTAAACACAAACCACTCAAATGGTGTGTGGACCTGTCTTGTACTTGACATTTCTAAAAAGCATAAAGTCAGCTGAAGTGCCCTTGGCTCTGAAGCTCTCAGTGAAGAAAGAGAAACAAAATCTTTCTGAGTGTGTTCCTCTAACCCTCATTCGAGTCAAAATTATATGATAACTGTCTACAACATATTTGGGTTGATGGTCAAACAGTCTGATTCTTTTAAATAAGAATGAAAAGTGGAGTCTTTTACTTAAAGAGACCAGGGTGTTAGTGAGAAAAAAAAAATTCTACTTGGACAGTGATGTAACATTGTAGACTTTCTAGGGTGCAGGTTAGGCCTTGCTCACTATTGCATCTTTCGCATTGGACACAGTGCCTGGCATACAGTGGTGTTTAATAAATACTTGTGAAATGAATACAAAATATGATAGAATAAAAATTGGGTGAATTAACACTGGGCATGGTGGTACAGGTTTGTAATCCCAGTACTTGAGAGGCTTAGACAGGAGGATTGTAGGTTCAAGGACAGCCTCAGCAAGTGGTTAGACTTGCATCAACCTAGTGAGATCCTGTTTCAAAACAAAAATAAAATAGAGCTGAGGGTGTAGCTCAAAAGTAGAACACCCCTGGGCTCAATCCCCAGTACCACACACACACACACAAAGTCATTGAGTTAGCCAGGAATGGTGGCACATGCTTGTAATCCCAATATTCAGGAGGCTGAGACACGAGGATCACATATACACAGCCAGCCTCAGCAACTTAGTGAGGCGCTTTGGACTTACTGAGGCCCTGTTTCAAAAATAAAAAGAATAAAAAATAGGGCTGGGGTGTAACTTGGAAGTAGAATGCCTCTGGGTTCAATTCCCAGTACCACACACACAAAAAATGGTTAATTATAATTTTGTTGGCCATAAGGTTCAGGTGTCCTTGTGGCTTAGTCCCTTCATTTTTATATACGAGAAAACTGGGGCTGCAGCTCAGACTCAGGGAGGAAAATTCTCAGAACTTGAATGAGATAAAGAATTTTACAGAAGATGGAAACTCTTAGGAAAAGAATTACTGAAACCAAGTCTAGACATTTTTAGATAAAAGACATTGTTCTTCCTAGTGGTAGGACGATATTTTGTGCTTGAACTTACACTACTGAGCAACTGAGAATAGGCTACCTGGGAAGAACCAGAAAATCGAGAGTTTGACAAGACAAGTCAGACAAAGAAGAACAAAAGCTATAACATTACTTTTATGGCTATTAGGTGGCCAAGTAAGTATTATGCTAATTTGCTATTTTTTTCTTTCATTGATCTAAGGGACAAGGTATGTTATAATTCATTTGGAATTTTCCTAACATTTTTTCCTTCTTCAATAATGAATAAACAATAATTTAAAATAAATCTATTACTATATCAGACATGGACTTCTTAATTTTTCTGAACAAATTGAGCTTATCTCTTACCCTTCACCATTCAACCCTTCATAGTTAAAGCTTACCCCAGGAAGAAACTATTAGCAATAAAAACAGAATGTTTGGTGGGACTTGAGTCTTTTAAAGATTTAAGCAGCAATTTCATATTAACTTCTCCTTGACATTTTAAATCATTTCTTTTTTGCATCTTTGACAACAATCTCAATTTTTAATAAAAGTGTACATTAAATTTTCTAAAATGCTTCCCTTTCCTAATGAGGAACCCACACATTTAAATTGAAAAAAAAAAAAAAAACTAGCAAAGAGAAAGCTTATGAAACTATAAAAAATGAGTTGAACATCTCAGAGGAAATGGGAACAAGTGCCATCAGAGAACTCTGGGTCTTGGAAAACAAGGAAGGAGGAAGCTAGCAAATGTAGAGAGAGGCTCTGAGCATCCGTGCATGGCTCCCAAGAGAGCAACAATTACAGAAAGCTTGAGTTGAAATGAAATGTGATGAAGGCATGGAGCAGAGAAGGAGGGCCTGGGCATTGACACTAAAGCCTTAGAAACAGGAGTTTTTACCAGATGACAAAAATCATTATGAAAAGTTATTTCTCTTCTGACAAGTCAGTAGAAGAGGTTCACCTGGTTCCTTTCACCTGAAACAAAGTCTCCTAACAAAGTCTGGTTTGTTAATGCTTATTTCTATATTAGCATCAATGTCTGATGATGTGTCTGAATGTTATGCACACAGTCATCAACATGTTATTTGAATATTAAAAAAGTTAGCTTTGGGACTATTTACTCTCATAAAAATATTCTTTATTCCTTATTGCTTTGTGTATTGTGTTCTCAGTATAAATATTTAGCATATCAAAATTTAATAAAATCCAAAACAAAAATACTAATTTGAAAAGTAACTTCTCATTGTATAAAATAGGTACTATTTTCACTTTGTGAAAACATTTATTTATATAGCTCAAAATGATTATTAAGTAGTCTGTCTTAAAAAAAATCTAACCAAATGTGCCTTTAAAAAATAAGTTATTTTAATGCCTCTTCCACAGATATGCTAATTTTTAGGTGCATAACATATTTAAAATATTGTATGTGTTTAAAGACTATCATAAGAATTGTGTAACTGTCATCTGGACTTTAACAATAATAAAATAAAAATTGTCATCAATAAACCTCAAGGCCACACCATACTGTCATTATTGCTTTCTATCTACTGCCTTCTTAAAAACAAATAAAAATCAATACTACTACAGAGAAAGTACAATCATCGCATTAACGCAGGAAGCACAAAAGTTGGCTTCTGACTGTTCCCACTTCTTCCTAATGTAGTTACTTTGCTCACACACAGAAAGCATTTCTCATAGCCAGAGTGACGTGCTACAAGCAGAGGCCAAGTTAATACCTGCCGGGATCAACAGCCACCCATTGGCTGTAAAGAAGCAGAGCTCCGACTCCTTGTGTGGGGAATTAACTGTCACCGAGGGACCTGCAGAGTATCTCATGCTTAACTCTTTTAGCTGAAGACTTAGCTGCTCTCCTGGGGAAGCTGGTCAAGTTTTACTGACAGTTTTAGTAAGGGACCTTTTGTGTTAAACAGGCTGTAAAAATAACTTTCATTGTTTTTTATGATTTAAAAAAAGAACAAATGTTCATTGACAAAAGAGTAAAATCATGTAAATTAGGAGAAAAAAGAAGCAGTAGCAACTATGGAATTAGTTAACCTGGAGTTTAAATCCTGGTCCAGTCTCTACCTAGTTTTCTTGCCTTAGTCATTTTCCTTTATAAGTGGGTTAATAAGACTTTGTAGGGCTTTGAGGATGAAATGAGATGCTGCATCCAAATTATCTAGCGTTTCCTGAAACATGGTAGCTTTTGAATAAGTAGTACGTATTGCTATTATTATTGCTGCTATATGAAACTAAAATGATCTATTATTATACCACTGGGTGCTAACGTTTTTAACATTTGCATATATTTCCTTTCATTAATATTTTCTAGGCATAATTTTACATTGTTGAGACCAGATTGGGTATATAGTTTTTATATTTTGCTTTATTTAACATAATATAGCTTCAGAAAAGATATACTGTTTTTCATCTATCAAATTGGCAATGATGGTAAAAGACAACACCGTATGCTGGCAAGAGTGAGAGTTATGGGCACCGTCGTACATCACTGGTGAGCGTATCAGCTGGTATAACCTTTCTTGAAAGCAATTTAGGAAATATATTTCAAGAACATTAAAAAGCTTCTACCTTTTGACCTGGTAATTTTACTTCTATATAGCTAGTCTCAGAAAATAAGTGAATATATGGACAAAGACTCATGGTCAAGGAAGTTCATTGGAGAGTCATTTATAACAGGAGGATAAAAATCATTACTGTCCACCATAAAGAAACGGCTATGTAAATTGTGCTACGTACAAAATATGGAATACATGAAGACTTTAAGATAATTTTCAAAGAATAATTCATAATAAAGAAAAGCATTCTTGATAGGCTGTTACCTGAGATGAACATAATGTATGATAGAAAAACTACCACATTCATTCCAATTATGTTTTTCAAGAAAGCATGTGTGGAGAATAGGCTGGGAAAACACAAGCTTATATTTTAGTAATCATTATCTCTGGCTGGTGGGATTATATATGATATTCATTTGCTTATTTTAATTTCTCAATTTTTTTTACTTAGGAAAATGTGTTATATAAACATAAACACTGATATGTATATGCATGTTTGTACATGTGTGTGTCATCAAACATTATATTATGATGATTTTCCCATGCCATTAAGTAGTATTAAAATTTCAAAACTGTGAATTTTTGATAGCATTGAGTGTTTGTGGATGTACTATAATGTATTTAAACCCTTTTTGATATTGTTTAAAATATGTAGATAATTGCAATGTACCTCTTTGCACACAAATCTGTTTGCATTTCTAGGTTTTCTTTCTTTTGTTTTTTTGTTTTTTTTTTTTTGAGTTGCATAGATAGTAATTGGTCATGCAAGTGAACCTGGGGGGAAGAGAATTTGAGTGCATGGATGAACCAACTGGACTTGCACCTTTACAGGAAGCTAGGGGAGAAAATATGGGTCCATTGCTGCAGACTGGTAGGAAGAAACAATATGGCACCTCCAGGGTGAAAGGAAAGGGAAAGGCTTTTCTAATTGGAAACCAGGTATCCTGAGAATGACTCACTGATTGGGAAATAATTTAACCAGCATACTACTGTGGCTTGTTCATGCTTCCTTTTATCTTTAACATTCTCTCAGATTTCTTTGCCTGGCTAGGCTCTTCATTTTCAAGATTTGTAGGACAATGGTTTCCAACATGGGCCACAATTAGTGTTGTAAGACACTGTGTGCCTACTTTTTTCTGCTATATTGAAACGATCTATTTACTTTAAAGGCCCCCAAACTCTATTCTCTTGCATGGTTCTCAAGAAGAGGGACATGTCCTATCATCTTCATATCTCCAGTGTCAAGAGAGGTCTTTGGTGTGGTGTGTGCTGTTTAAATGTGTTGAGGGAGGAGCAGAACTACATTGCTAGAAGTGGAAATTCCAGATGGGAGGGCATGATGTGATAAGAGTCAGGTTTTGTGCTTCTAGGGAAACATGTCTCCCAGTGTTTCCTCCCTTCCCTTTGTTTCCCAATTACTCTGATCAGGAGTAAATCTGAATAATTTTCATGTTAAGCCTTTTCAAAGGAACAGAAACTTTTATAAGTACTCTGTAAGGCTTTTTTTTTTTTTTTCATATAATTCTCCCTGTAGTCAAGTCTTTTCTCCATAGGCTTTGAATTAACCTGCTGATAGAGGAACACTGGCCTTCCAGTAAGTTCCAAAATGCTCTTTGATAGGCATGTGGCAAATAGAGTGGGTCCTCCCCTTAGTAATTTGAGGGCTTTGTAGAAGTAAGCTATCAGATAGGAAGGTTAATCTTTGCATTGCAATTTATAAATTAAAAATGATTTTAGCTAAATTATCTCATTTAATTTACTGATTACTAACATTCTTTGGGGAATAAAGTCTTTCATTCCACAGTTTCAGATAAAGCTTTTAAGATATAGTACTACTGAGAAAAGTAATCCCAATAATGGTATTACTATCAGATCATTTTCTAGAGGGAGGTATTTAGAAGTGGAAATTCCTGTT
Organism: Graphiurus murinus; assembly: GCA_004027655.1. Taxonomy (NCBI): domain Eukaryota; kingdom Metazoa; phylum Chordata; class Mammalia; order Rodentia; family Gliridae; genus Graphiurus; species Graphiurus murinus. The sequence goes on along the minus strand of PVLC010025969.1, from coordinate 15,434 downwards.
CTTGAAGGACAGGAGAGGAGAAAAGGGTCATAAAAGAGAAAGGGTTCATTAGTCAGAGACACGTTTTCCTGATTTACAACATGCCTTGGGCTAGTTCTGGTTGGAGGAAGGAAACCTAACTTAGCACCTCTATTGGTTTCCCTAAACTGAAAGCTCTTCTTTTGGGCTAACTTAATTCCTTCAGCTTTTGTCAAAGAGCTACATTATCATCATCTTCATTTAATGTATGTTTTGCTATGCATCAAATGCTATTCTAAGTCCCCTATATGAGTTTTATGAATTAATTCTTCAAGACATTTATCAGATAAATTTATTGTTGTATACGTATTACAGATGAGAACACTGAGGCATCTTATTTCCTTAAAGAAATAAAAAAAAAAATTCCAACCAACTCGATTCTAGTCTTCTCTTAATTCTCATCTTTATGTCCTTTCTCCTGAGTCCTAAACCATTTCTGTTTGCTCTGAATCTCTTAAGCAGGACTTTATGACTATGCCTTTTATGGCACGTTTTAAAGAGATTCTGCCTGTATTATAGTCATTGGTGCACAAGTATTAGCATCTCCTTATTTTCCTTGCTCTAGTGTCATTAACTTCAGTCTTTTATGTTCATTATCTGCTACCTCCTCCATGGATCATTTCTATAAGCTTCTTCCTCCTCCGCAGATCTGCCTTGACTTCTTTCTTCATTTAAATCACTTTCTCCATATTGGTTGCACAATGTAATCACCTGAGGGACCTTAAAAACTATTAATGCCTGAGTTTCACCCCTAGAGATAATTTATTGGTTGTGGTTGGGGTGACTTGGTTTCCAAATGTTCCCTGAGTGATTCAAATGTGCAGCCAAAATTGAAAACCGTTCTCTACTCATATCTTGACTTCTTCACCAGGCTTCAATGACCCTGTTGCCATCTGTCAAAATGCCATGCAGCTCTTCCTTATAGCCTATACACCACTGGAATTGGAAGTGCCCATATGTAGGAAGGAAATCTTAAGAGCCTGGAGTACTGAAAGCCAAATGAAGCAAGAATTTTAGGAGAAGTTGATTAGCTGTATCATATCCCAAGTGCAGTAAGATGAGATAAAAAAAAAAAATCAACCAATGGATTTGGTCATATGGAGATCACTAAAAACCTAGACTTGGAAGTCATTTGACTGATGGTAGGGGATAAAATCATGGAGACAAAAACTCAAGAGAGAGAGAGAGAGAGAGAGAGAGAGAGAGAGAGAGAGAGAGAGAGAGAGAGAGAGAGAGGATGAGAGAGAATTGCCAAAGCAAAGTTCACAGGTGGGCCAAAGGGGTTTAGTGTTTTATCTCATTGAATCCTTACAATAAGCCTAACCAGCAGATGTCATCCCCCCACCATTTTTCCTACAAGAAAATAGAAGCATAGAGATTAGTAACAGTAACTTATAAAAGATCACAGAGTGGATGGTTGTCAGAGCTGGGATCAAGCAAAAGTCTACCCACCTCCAAAGTTCTCAACTCTATTTCCTCACCTGCCTCTTGTTGAGATGCAAGACCCTTCTGATTGCAGCTGAATCAGCTCTACATGCATTTCTTCCTTGGTGTCTTTTTTAAAAATTTAAAATCTGTTTCTCCTGCAGCAAAATTTTATTTAATGATGAGCTATACATAATCTGTATAGACTAAAGATATCAATGCATTCTTTAGATTAAAAGGAATAAATCTTTGGAACCTCAAGCTCTGAACAAAACTATTGAGCATATTAGCTTTCTGTAAGTCACTGTCAAAACTGCCTACTCTGGAATCTGCTGACTTCAAGTGTCCTAGGATGGCCTCAGGATCCAGAAACAAGTGATTTTCCAGAGTCCTGTTGGTCTAGAAGGAACGTCAGAGCAGCTCCTGGCAGGCTGTGCTGCAAGGGCCTGAGGATAGAGAACTGAAGACTGTGAGGTAGGAGCTGAGTGTTGGTAGAAGAGCAGCATTACACTTAATCATAGATGGGCTGAGTCCTGGAGTGGTGCAATGGAAGGAGCAATGTGCTAATAAATGTCTATGCAGGGGATGGGAGGGAGCCCTGGCTTTTAGTATTTGCCAATATCAGTTGCAAACACTCCCACCATGGCTAATATCCAGTTACCAAAGTGGAATGGCTAAGTGTGAGTCAGGAAGAGATGGGAACAATCAACTCTCCAGGATCAATGCAAACTGGATCCAACACACTACTAGATAAGAAATAAGATGCTTTCACTGGTGCCTCTCAATGCACATCCTCACTTGTTCTTAGAGGTGCCACACACTGCCTGGAGCAGCAGAAAGAGGCAGAAAGAACACTGTGTTCAAACTCTATAGCAGAAAGGTCTGGTTCTACCTCAGTCAGTAACCAGTCACATGGCTTTTGCCTCCTCACTTGTTTTCTTTGGATCCTGATTAGGGATGAAGCAGCTGGCCCTTTAAGGCTCTTGAGAGTTGGTTGATCCTGTGAAGCTGGGGCACACGGGGTGCTAGAAGTCAGCCCTGTCATCCACAGGGATGAAGAAATGATCCTTGTAGAACTGTGTGCTATATTGTGCTTTTGGGTTTCAGATGAAAACGTCGTCTTTCCTCAGCAGCTTGCTCATGCTGTTCTCTATCACTGTGGCCTTTGAGATTTCTCAAAGAAACCAGCAGGGATGTTTGAGTTTGTTCATGTACGATATTCCCAATGAGGCTGTCTGAATAGCAAAAAGGTGTAGCAAGCCCACCGGATACCTTTTCATTCGGAGGATAGAGCTGCAATCCTAACCTTTAATTTTTATGGCTTCCCCATCTTTTGCTAACCCTTTAACATTATATTAACAAAAGATGGACTGGGCGGGGGCAGGGAGAGACTTAATGCTTTTTATGATCTATTTTAACATTTTTATTTCTCTCTGAAAAAATAAATTTGCCACAAGAATTAAAACTGTATTTTATCCTTTTAAATGCAGCCCTAGATGATGTATGTAACTATACTGGCAGAGTGTCAAGTCTGCACAAAGCCCAAATTGAATCTTCCTTCTGACTACAGCTGTGCATGATATTTTATGCAATTTTTTATGCTGGTCATAAACGAGGTGGAAACTGTGATTATGCCAATTTTGGAATAACACATTTCCACCAAAAAGTGACTGCCAGTGCTCAGACATGTGTATGTATTTACACGAGCCAGCCTTTTTTTCCTTTTGCTAGATCGCGTGCTATTGACCCAATAATAGATTTCTAGGTAAAGCACTATAGGCATTTAATATCCTCCTGTATGACACAGGATTACAAAAAAATGCATCATGATTCCCTCTTATTATACTATCTGACTTGCAAAATGTAGCTTCTTAGCAACTGCAAATTCTGGAGTAGAGAGTGATATTTAGTTGTAAAAATAACTATGTTCATTGCCGTTTAATTGTATATCTATATCCTTATATATCCTAGACAAAACCTAAAATGAATGGAAAGGGAGATTTCAAATATGCTTACAAAAATGTTCTCTGATATTAAAATATCATATGTCATGGTATTACATAAAATTATGTCAACAAAGGGGAAGACAAATATTACCTAGAGATTAGAAATTGAGGATTTTCTTGCTTCTCTTGTTTATACTTGACATGATACAAATGCTTCCTGCCCATGTTTAGTATCAACACAAGGATTATCTTTAAACAACCTTAGTTGGAATACTAGAGAGGCAGAAATTAAAATGATAAGTATGGATACAGAAAAGAATAAACTTTTGATACGAACCTTAATAACCACTGATCCAAATAAACATGGTATTACATTTAGAGCTGTAAAAATGAAGCCATTAGCATGAGTGTGTGTATCTTGGCTGAACCATCAGTCAGTTCTCATTGATAAATAAAAACCAGAGCCAAAGAAAGATATTTGCTCCCCAATATCCTGATGCCATTCCTGATAGGCAGTTCTGATCTCTGAGATTCTTTCCAAGTTGCTGACTGAGCTGAGATGCCACCTGGTTGCTCGCGATCATACTAGAGTCCAGATTTCTGCATCTGAGATTCTGTCTTTAGAGCTTTGTATAAGATCTTAACCAGAGGCTGAATGACTACTTGTGAGGGGTGCCAAAGATGATACTTCTGCATTGGACAGAAGTTTAGTTTCATACCTTGTAAAATTTCCCCCCAATTCAAGGATCCTCTATGCTGTGAAGAGAAGATACATGACTTAATAAAAAGTAGCAAGCCTTCTTTGGCATTGAGTAGGTCTTCCAAAATTATACATTGAATTCCTGAATGAATAAAAACAGACACGGACAGGTATCATGTGGACTCTGTCCTACAGTTTTGAGGAACAGCAATAGTAAGAATCTTCTCTGCTATATTATGAATGTTCATGTGTAGCTCATTCTCTGAAGATTAAATGTTACATTCTGAGGACCTTTTTCATTTTGGCATTGCCCTAATGAAAAAAAATGGATCATACTTTGTGTATCTTCAGAAATTCTACTCAGAACTGTTATTTTGATGTCTTGGGCATCATTCAATAATCAATTCACAGACACTTTTGGTCAGCTTGCATACTATTGTTAGATGTCCCTAATTGGGAGGGTTGATTGATTGAATTTCAGGATGAGGGAGGAAGAGTTTGAAGGTCTTGGTAAAGGTGTAGTGTATTATTGGATAGGAAAGACATTGCTCTACCTCCTTGACCTGCAAGGAATTACTTTTCTGACTCAATGACATTATTTCTAAAATGTTACCATAAATAAAGACTAGGCTGGTTCTTAGGTTTTCTCTGTTTGCAGGCAAGTGGTCATCTTTTACCTAACTGACCTGGAGGACCAAGATGTAGACTTCCTATTTAAATAGGGCTGTGTGGCCTTCTCTACTCCTTGGAGCTGACTTACCACGACAGGGCATTTGATCAGCATTCAACTTTAAAAATCCCTAGAGTCTCAGTGGATTCCGTAAGGAGTCAGCCTTGAAAACCAGGGACATTTAGGGAGGAACTTCTTAGCACATATTTCACTTAGATGCCGTAGTTTATGTGATCGTTTTACTTCTAACTATAATTCATCATGCCAACCTTGATACATAAAGTCATAAATGATTCTGCTTCCAGTTACATCCACTTATACATTCTTCTTTGTGGTCTATCACTTTTGTATGGTGGAAACTAACTGCTATTTTTGACAGCTCTTAGGTTTGAAATTCCTGAATGTTGAATTTAATGCATCTACTCTTGAATTTTACATTTTAACCTGATAGCACTGGTCTTTGGTTTGTAGCATAAACCCTATTATTCATCAGCAGGTACCTGTCACATTGATTAAAGAATTTTTAGAAAGTGACAGTGGTGATTTTAAAATGCAAATGATTCTTAGCACATCACAATAATATTGGTATCCTGATGGTACAGTGAATATGTCAAAGAAAAGACCAGCTGGCCTAATTTTTGCTTAAGCAGGTAGGCACACAGTTGCTTTCCAGAAAATTTATCATTCAATGAAAAACTCAATTTAATCTCTCATGCGTGTGTTATCTGAAATCATAATCAAATAAGATCAAGTAAAATGGATAGTCCAATTGTGAGAGGGGTGGTTTGTAAATAACATGGCTCAAAAAGAGACACACAAAGGCAAAGATAAGTCTTAAGTACATGACCAATTGGGAGTATGACCCAAGTTATCTCATATTTACTATATATGTGTGTGTGTGTGTGTGTGTGTGTGTGTGTGTGTGCATGTGTGTGAGTGTGTGCATATATGTGTGTGCATATATATATGCATGTATATGGCTGTATATGCATGCATATAGTTGTTATTTCATCCAGTTCAACTTCCTTATATTTTCAATTTAAATAATGAAACAATCCACAAGATTATAGATCTCTTGTAGAGAAATGTATTGCACTATCTTTTTGGGTGAGTACATATGAGTCTGCTCAGGCTGCTATAACAAAATATCAAAGACTAGACAGTTTAAACAGTAGACATGCATTTATTTTAGTTCCAGATGCTTGAAAGTGCATCAAAGTGACTGCAGATTTGGTTTCTGGTGAGGGCTTTCATCCTGGCTGGCAGGTGACCCTCTTCTCCTTGTGTTCTCACATGACAGGAAAGAGAGAGAGAGAGAGAGAGAGAGAGAGAGAGAGAGAGAGAGAGAGAGAGAGAGAGAGATCTTCCTCTCTTCATTTGATAAGGCCACAGTTCTATTGGGCTAGAGCCCCAGCCCTATGACCTGGTTTAGCTTTATCTCCAAGAGCTCTCTCTCTCCAGACACGTTCATGTCGGGTGTTAGGGCCTTAGCCTGTGCACCTTGGAGAAATACAATTCTCTCCATCCCTGTGTGTTCACAAATTTTCATTTCCTGGTGATTTTAATATTTAAATGTAGGCTCAAGGTATTCTATTGGTGGATCAAATGATTAGTAAGATAGGATTCTTACCCTTGAGAATCTTATGGTGAATGTTGTTGACTTCTTGTTTTCCAGGGATTTATAATGTAGAACAGGTCAGGCCCACCTGAATGATGCAGGATAACCTTCCATTTTAAGATATTTAAGCTTAGTTGCATTTATAAAGAAAGTTTTGTCATATGAAGTGACATAGTCACAGGTTTGGGGGATTAGGATGTGAACTTCCATGCCAGGGTGCCATTATTCTGCCTTCCACGTGGGCACCGAGTAGAGCTCTCCTGGGATTAATTCATGTATACACTAATTATCTGCCTGGGAATGAATAAGTGCCAGGGAGTGGGCACATTAAGTGGCTAAGATGTGAGTGATGCCTGCCGACTGGAGAGGCCACTAGACTGTGACTGCCGGGGTCAATGGAAGTCCCAGGTTCACAATGAACCTCTCCTGCAGTAGTTTATACTAGACTGAAAAGTCCTTACAGCACAGCAGTAGGAAATTCGGGGTAAGTTAATTTCCTACATGAAATCTTTGAAACAGGAGAGAAAAAAAAAATCTCAGAACCACAAAATACTTTGCTTGCTTTACCTAGAATACATTCAAGGATGGGATGTGGAGGAGAAAATTGAGATAATATAGTTTTGTTTGTTTTTTTTTTCAAATTTCCTAGAACTAAGAGAAAGGAGCTTCAAAAAGAAGGGCCAGATAACATGTGCATGAACTAAATATTTAATGCCTACTACTTAATGAGAAAGGGGATAAATTATAATTTCTAAACATTTCAGCAGAGGCACAGAGAACTCAGAAGTACAAACATAATTGATCATCACAATTTCCAATAGTTAATTTAGCTTACATCTGGGTCCCATTAATGAGTTAATGAGTTATTAGGATTCAAAAGTTTATAGAATATGCATCAAATAGCTTTCTGATTCTGGAGAAAGAGAGACAAAGTAAAATTATAATGATGAAAGAGAATTTTAATTAAAAAAGCAAAGGCCATCAAATTGAGACAGGTGACTTTTGCTCTAAAGTCTTATATGTTTTATAATCCTGTAGATTCAGGTAGAATCTTTGTTTTTGGAGGGTTGTGGTAGTGGTTATAGTACCGGGGATTAAGCCCAGGAACATTCTATCTTTGAGCTACACCCCTAGCACTTTTTATTTGTTTATTTTCTTATTTAGAAACAGGGTCATGCTTAGTTTCTGGGGGTCTCACTAAGTTGCTGAGACTAGCCTTAAACCTGCCATTCTCCTGTCTCAGCCTCCCCAGTACTGGGATTACAGGCATGCACCACTGTACCTGGCTAAATTGGATGTTATTTTAATAGTTTACAGATATATAAAATACAAAGTATATTTGGGTGTTAACTATTTACAAAAATGGCTAGCTTTTATTTTATTTATTTTTTTAGCTTTTATTTTAATATGGCACTCTGATCATACTTGCTATTCTTCTTTCAAGAAGCCTTCCTTAAATTGATAGTAAAGTGATTGATTAAAATTATATAAATCCCAGCATTCGGGAGGCTGAGACCAGAGGATCCGGGTTCGCGGCTAGCCTCAGCTACCTAATGAGGCACTCTGCAACTTAGTGAGACTCAGTTTCAAAATAAAGAATAAAAAATAGGGCTTGGGGGTATAGCTCGGAGGTAGAACGCCCCTGAGTTCAATCCCCAGTACAGCAAAAAAAAAAAAAAAAAAAAAAAAAAAAAAAAAAAAAAAAAAAAAAAAAAAAAATATATATATATATATATATATATATATATATATATATCCATAATCATGAAGAGATGGAAGACATCATCAGTGGGAAATTTCAACACCTAACTGGAAGAAGAATAAGTGAGCATTGAGAGAGGAGGAGAAAGCTGGTGCTGAAACTTGTCAGTAAGGGATTACAGCCAAGCAGAGTCACTGCACCCTGCCATGGCTCCAAGCAATTCACTTCTAGCAAACACCAGGCAGACCAAAGGGGACAGTGAGGAGGAAGATAATTAGACATGGCTGTCTTGAAATCAATTGTATCCATCTCTTCCCCCATAATTCCCCATCCAAATATGCAATATCCAGGATTCAAGGCACTGGCCTCCCAGGAATATTCAACATCATCAACAAGTTGTGGGTTTTTTTGCATAAAATTTTGTGAAGTTTTTCTTTAAAGGAATGGGTAAAACTGTATCTTGGGAGGAGTATGGCCAGTGTCATGGGAGAGAGGGACTAGGACAGTTAATTTAAGTATTAGTATTCAACAGAAAAAAACATCAAAGTATTGTTAAGTAGGAATCTTCTAGCTAAATAGCCTTATCACAATTTACTAAATTGCTTCATATGAATTTGCAGAAAAAGTTCATGCATGCTTTAGAAAATTCACTTAGTTTACATGCAGTTTGCTTTGGAGACAATCTCTAGCAATGCCAATGGGAAGAATTAGAACTAGGAAGGGAAGGAGACTGCGACAGGTTATAAAGGAAGAAAAATGTGATTGAAGTATTTGGTTGCTTTTAAAAATTACACTATCGACTATCTGTTTATAGTTCCATCACTTAGAACCAACCTATGAGGCTGAGGGTGTGGTTGAGTAGTAAAGCACTTACCTAGCATGTGTAAGACTCAGAGTTCAATTCCCATTACTGGGGAGAAAGTTGAATCAAGCTATGACAAAGCTTGGCAGACAGACTATAAATGTTATTAACCTTGACAATGTTAAAGTGAATGTGGTGGACAGGGAAAGCCAAGGGGAAAGGGGTGGAAGAAAGGAAGTGAGGGGGAAAGACCCCATCTTCATCTGACTAGCTGGTAAATCTAGAGACAATGTCTATAGTTTGGGAATAACACATAAAATGGAGTCTATCGTTTGAAACTAAAACAGTAGAGACAATTTAAGCCCTTACATTAATTGGTGTTTTAAATGATGTGAATATAATATCTGATAAGACTCTGCTTAAGTTATATTAAAGAAAAAGGAATGAGCAAATAATTGCAAAGCCCTTCGAACCCATTCACCAGAAGGGAAGCAGTCTCCATGGCATTTAGTGGAAACCTGGGCCCGCTTCAGGCTCAGGACTACAACTCCAAGGGTAATTGATAGAAAGCAGTTACAGGTGGCATTACCCTTATATGTAACTTTAAGAACAAACATTGTTGATAGAATTAGATGCGTGAGAGAGAGTGATAATTTTAGGGTGCCATCATGGTGCAATGGCACAAACTCTGGACTTAGACCCAGGATTAGAAGAAATCAGGGGGATCATTTCCATCCCTGACTTACCAAGAAGCCCTGGACAATGTCATGAAGTTGCTTTAGTGACTCTTCCTGCACCTCTAAGCAGAAAAGCATTATTTCTGTTTATAAATGTGAAGGTCAAATAGAGTGATATATGGGAGATTATTATTAGTGATTATTAATAATTTATTTCTATGATCATTCACTCTATATCTGCAATTACTCTAGTGGATTTCTAAATGATTTTTAGAATCAAGGACTCCAAATAAAGTTCAATTTGAAATTAAATTCTATCTGATTATGCTGGGTAGATGTAATTTGTCTTCTTAAACTTATTAGTGAATTCCTTAACAATGTTAAAATACCTATTCTTTGAATATTGAATCATTAAAGCTTCAGATACAGAATATTATAAATATTACATTTTCAATTACATTTAATTGTGGCAGATTAAATACTATACGTATTTTCAAATATATTTAATTTTGGCAGAAGTCCACATACTTTAAAAATGTATATTTTTTATTGTAAAACTATGATTCTGCTCTAATATTTGTTGCTTCAAAGAAATATGTTGTCCCTGACCTTGTTTTATAAAATAATCTTAAGATAGCATGTTTTTCTTGTAGAATATTTATAAAATTTTTCCACTAATTTCCACTACCTAGACATAACCTCCACTAATTTAAAAATACATTTCTATGCTTTCTTCTATGTACATAGATGTGAACTTAAAAAAACTGGTAATATAGTTTTGTATTCTATTATTCACAATGTCTTTATATTATTGTGTATTTTTTGGAAATATTTTTGTTGGCTGCATAATATTCAACTAAAGTATACATTTTAAACTCTATTATTTCTTTTTAATGTTTAGAATATTTTTAACATTTTTGATATTGCTAATTCACTATGATATTTGCTATGATAAATAACTTATAATCTAATACTTCCCTTCAGTTTGAACATGTCTTTAGAACAAATTTCTAGAAGTAAAAGTATATGAAAATATGATTTCCAAAGCTTTGTATTCTTGTAGCTAAGATATAACAATTTGAAATCCCAGCAGCAATCACTGAGTAGTGGTTTCCAACACTGAGTTTAAGATTTTAAGAAATTATTAGTAATGATATTGGGTTAAAAGTTATCTAATTTTGCTTTATATTTCTTTGATTCCTAGTAAAATTGATCTATTTTATGTTTTTTAGTATTGTTTGTATGCAATTCTGTTATATTCTTGCCTTTTGCTTATCTCCCTTGGTATTTTTGTATTACAGATTTATAAAAGCTTTTCACATACTAAAGACAACAATCTTTAATCAATCACTTTTGATATAGTAATACTGTTTGACCTCTATTATTTTTTTGCCCAAATAAAAGTCACCACATATAATGTAAATTGAAGTTTAATTATGTCTAAAAAATAGTCTTGTGAAAGACTAAGAAAGAGAAATATGAGATAATATTTTCCAAATTATTTATTAAAATATCCTTCCTGAGGCCTTCTTATTACAATTAGAATAATCACATGTATAATATTTCTATATATATTATTAAGCAATGAAGGCAGATTGCTAGGTATAAAAATAAGTGCATCTTTCTTCTGAATATTCCCCTCTAGTCCTGTCCCCAACACTACTTAAGAGATTTGGAGGTTAAAAATAAAATGGTTATATGTTTTCTCTCATATGTGGAAGCTAGAGAGAATTTGGGTAGCAAAAGGGACTTTAGATAAAGGAGGAGACTCCAGTGAAGTGATGGAGGGGATGTAGGAGGAGACCCGATGAAGCCAACAGTTGAAATAATGCTATTTACCTATGTGAAAATATCAATAGCAATCTCAGGAACATGTATGGGGAAGGGGGGAAGTGGGGTGGTTCCAGGGGAAAACTCACCAACTGCTGTGTGCATGTGTGTTCATACCACTCTGAACCTCATTATGATGTATAATTTCAATGTACTATTAAAGTATAAAGAGATCTAAAAACTGACATAGTAACTTGGAGATTTGATCATTAAGAAAAAAAACCTCCTAGAATATGAGTCTATGGGAACATTATTTCTTTATTTGTCCTTCCCTTTCTATCATTCTCATGCTTTCTCTTTTCATTTTTTTCTTTTAATGATTGGGAGTGACATTGAACTCGATACAGTGACAGAGCATGATCTACAAAAGAAAGATAATTTTCTAAGACAGTTAAAATTTCCTCACTGACATTTTCGATTGTAACTCACAATGCCAATTAATTTCTTAATTCATTAGCAATGTAACAGAAGAAAAGACTTTGAAAACACTGTGCTTTGTGTAGATGTCTTTTAATTATGGCTAATTAAATACTGTGGAAGGACCTGATTATACCTTTGAGTATTTCTTAGGCTGAGGAAAAAGAAAAGAAAAGAAAAAAATAATACAACAAGGTTTGTAGTCATGAATACAATGAACAAAAGCTGAATTCAACATCTCTTTATAAAAAACAAAAACTGCCAAGAAAAAAAGGAACAAATAAGAGAGCAGAACTGGGGGAGTTTGCTCTCAGTCTGTGTGCAGATTCCCCACAGAGGCTTATGTATCACTGTTTGTTTTGGTTATTAGGCAGAATCTCAAGTAAACCCAAGTAGAAAGCACACTGCTTCTAAAAATGAAGGAAGGGCAGTGCCAATAGGTAAACAGTTGCAGGGCAAGCGGATGCGATGCTCCCTGAAAGTTAGGAGCGGATTTTTCCAGATGGCCACTATGCATATGGCTGGGGATACTGTGGTGGCCAAAATAGGAAACGAGAACAGAGTTGTTTCCAATTAAATCAACACTGTCCTTGAGCAAAGAAATTTCACAGATTATGTCCAAGGGGATGGGGTAGGGAGGGGGTTGGACAGGAAATAGCCTCCATGTCTATCAAGACACCTTTAATCCAAGTAATTATGATATCATTTTAAGTGTTCAGGCCAAATTTATTTTGAGGTTTTAGGCAAGGGAGGCCATGAGCTCAATGACGTGCTAGAAATTCACAGCTCCAAATTGGACTTGTTTATCCTCTTTCATTCTGGAACATTGGGTGAGTTACTTAATCTCTCTCTGATTGTTCCCTCCTGTGTAAAATGGGAATCACATCCCCAGGCTGCCCAACAGGCTTGTTGTGAAGATAAAATAATGAATGTTATGAGGCACTCTGCAATCATGAAGCGCTGGATTATGTTTCCCAGGACTTGGAGAGAATCACCAATAGCGCCAGTTCATGCTGTGGAACACACGTCAGGCTCTCTTCTAGGGATGATGCTAGTATTTATAATGGGGTAAGATTTCTGACTTTGTTCAGGTCCTGCCCCTTGAAGCATTCTTTGGTGGTTATTAAATTCATCCTAATTAAAGAATAATTTACTGGCCTGTGTGTATCCAGCTTGGTTAGGAGCTGACTTGCTGGGCAATCTGTTTGAACTTCTTAATAAATTTCAGCTCCCCCAAACATCAAACACACATGCTACAGAAAGGAGATGCTATGCACCCTTATCGCAAGTGAGCAGTCAAAGGGGGACCTTACATATTTGTATAGGGAGAGCAATCCATCCCTGCTGGAACTTTGATTCATCTTAGTGAGTGCGCGGGTCAGAGGGAGCTCATTCCAACATCAGTCATTCCAACCAAATCAACTCCTATTTTCTCTTTGCCGTGTACATCTCGGTTTGACCCTTCTCTAGGGGAAATGAAAGCACCTAAGGCTATTCAGAATGAGTAATAAAGAACCATTCTATCTTCTCTTTTGGAAACCTGTATTCTTTTGCCCTTTGGTTAGTATTTTAATCATTGATCCAACTGGTCCTATTTGTACTCAGACATAGCTGCAATTTGTACGATGCAGTAGACTACAGCTGATTTCAAGGATGGCCTGATATGTCTTGTTTTGTCCATGTACAATTGTAAGTGGTTTTCTTGTAGTCAACAAATTGTTCTCCTTCCCTCTAGAATAATCTATTCACAAATGGGAGGGTTCCAGGGGAGAGGTAGGTAGCTGCTGACTATACAGCCAACAGATACATGGCAGCCACGGGCACATGGTGAGAGCAAGTCAATTAGGACAGAAATGTATCACCAAAAGCAACATACTCACATCTTATTTGTCCAATCTCTCAACTGTGCTGGAGGAAGGCAAACATTTTCATCATTTCTTGTTTTACTTCCTTAGTTTTCCTCTAATTCAGTGTGCAGTAGAATTACTTATGTTGCTCATTAAGAATGCAGGTTCCTGAGATTCATCCTAGCCCTCTTATAGAGTGCTGCTCTTATAAGAGGCTGAGGATCTAGATTATAAAAAGACATCCTGGGAAATTCTAATGGTTTCTAAATTTTGAGAACAATTAGCCTAATAAATCTTGGACTACATTATGACTTTTGTGGGCTGTAGGTACTTTTACTTTTGTGGGTCCCTTTATGAAAAATATTAACAATTATATTTTACTACTGCATTGGTATTGAATTGAATCTATTAATATTATATATTAAAATATTTTTTCTACCAAAGTATTTCTTTCTTATTGTCATTAGCCACTGAAAGTATTTTTGGGCCTTAGCCATTGTGCTTCCTCTCTTTTATGTAAGTCAGCTCAAAGTGAATCCAGGACTAGTCTTTAGAAAATTTCATTCTAATATTCTGAAAATTTATATTGTCAAAATCTTGTCTCTGTAACACACCATGAAGAGATTCAGGTTAAAACTCTTGCTAAAATTCGGGTGATGCAGCTTTGCATAAAGATAATTTGCAGGTTGTCTTGTGTTTGGAACTAGACACCTAGATATGAAACCAGCTGGTTTTCAACTGACTTCTCAATACTTGTAAATGCAAATATGCAGAAGATACCAGGTCTTTACTTTGTTCAAGCATTGCCATCTTGTTTAAGTGATACATACTAAGAAATGTCTACCACAGTTATGTCCAAATGCAAGTGTATGAAATGTTACGCTGTGGGAATGCTAAATATTAGAACCTGGTATTGAGAGTCTGGTGAAGTTTCTTATTGGTAACAGGAGAATGGAAGGGGAAAGAAAGGAAAATACAGGGTGTCAAAGAAGGAATTTCACTATATGAAGCACAACTAAGACTTAGAAGGACTTATTTGGGTGTGTGTGTGTGTATGCTAGGGATTAAACCCAGAGATATTCTACCTCTGAGCTACACTGGTAGTCTTATTTTTTATTCTGAAATACAATCTTGCTAGGTTGTTGAGTGTCTCACTAGGTTCTTGAGGCTGGCCTTGAACTTGTGATCCAAATGTCTCAGCTTGCCAAGAACTGGAATTACAAGCATGAGCCACCATGTCCAGCTCACAAGAACTTTTGAGAGTAAGCAAATAGGAAAAATCATCTGGCACTGCGCAAAACAGAGGGGGGATGGCAAATGAAAGAACAGAATAAAAATGACAAGCTTAGATCATTATGAAAAAAGACTGGACATCATTTCAGAATTTTGACAAGGCATCCAGCATCAAACAATGCTCAGTAAAGGTTATCACTCTGAATATTTATACTTACTTTTACAATTGCCATTAACAAACTGACTTACATAATAATGACCAACATTTATTGAGAACTGGCCAATATTTCAAGTTCAGTGGTAATACTACCTGAAGCTGAGACTGGAGAAGAAAACAAATATGAAACATATTGCAGAAAAAGAAGTAGCAATATTTAATTGTTTGGGTTATTGATTGTTCTATACAAACTACCTTGAAATGTAGCAATCCAAAACAACTACAGTTTTATGTATTTGCTCACAATTTTGCCAGCCTTCCAATATTTGCTCACTGACTTGATTTATTTGAGGGAAAGAAAATACCCTATTTTGTTTAAGCTCCTATTTTTT
>PVLC010025968.1:0-23224 GCA_004027655.1 Graphiurus murinus | reverse complement strand
TGCGCCACCACGCCCGGCTCTAGTGGTGGTTTTGATAGTTCCAAAACTAGCCGGGATGGTGGCTCATGTCTGTAATCCCAGAACTTGGGAGGCTGAGACAGGAGGATCACAGGTTCAAGGACAGCCTAGCAATTTAGCAAAGTCTTCAGCAACTTAGTGAAACTTTGTATTTCTTTCTGTGGTACTGCCCATTGAACCCAGGGGCATTCTACCTCTGAGCTATGCCCCCAACCCTATTTTTTTTTGCAGTACTGGGGGTTGAACTCAGGGGCATTCTACCTCCGAGCTATACCCCCAGCCCTGTTTTTTATTTTTTATTTTGAAACCGGGTCTCACTAAGTTGTGAAGTGCCTCACTTAGGTAGCTGAGGCTGGCCGCGAACCCGGATCCTCCAGTCTCAGCCTTCCGAATGCTGGGATTACAAGCGTGCGCCACCACGCCTGGCTCCCAAACCTATTTTTTAATTTTGCAGTACTGAGGACTGAACCCAGGGGCATTCTACCCCCGAGCTACACCCCCAGTCCTATTTTTTTATTCTTTATTTTGAAACAGGGTCTCACTACATTGCAGAGGGCCTAAGTAGCTGAGGCTGGCTGTGAATTTGTAATCCTCCTGCTTCAACCTCCCAAGTACTGGGATTACAAGTGTGTGCCACCATGCCCGGCTCCAACCCTATTTTTAATTTTTATTTTGAAACAGGGTCTCACTAGGTTGATGAGAGTATCATTACTTGCTGAGGCTGTCCTTGAACCTTCGATCTTCCTGTTTCAGCCTTCCAAGTAACTGGGATTACAGGTGTGTGCAATCATGCTCAGCTTGTGAGACCCTGTTTTAAAATAAAAAGTAAAATAGGGTTGGGGGTGTAGCTAAGAGGTAGAATGCTCTGGGTTCCATATCACTAGTACCATCACGAAAAAAATAACGTTCCAAAACTTGTAAAATTTTAACTATGAAGTTTTGTCGACAAAAAACTATTTACTCACTTAATATACAGACATATGAAATAATGTGGCAGTTTTCAAAGTGCTCCAAAGACTTAATGAATACTATTTATTACAAGCCGGGTGTGGTGGCACACATTTGTAATCCCAGCATTTGGGAGGCTGAGACCGGAGGATCCGGGTTCAAAGCCAGCCTCAGCTACCTAGTGAGGCACTCTGCAACTTGGTGAGACCCGGTTTCAAAATAAAGAATAAAAAATAGGACTGGGGGTGTAGCTCGGAGGTAGAATGCCACTAGGTTCAAGCTCCCGCACTACTCCCCCAAAAAAGTATAAAGAAGTTTAAATATAAAGGAGTTCAAAACTTTGAAAATCACTATATTAATGCATGTTCAATTGATATGCACGTCAATATGAAGGAAAACAGAGACCATACGGCTCATATTTCTATAAAGACATGTAGACCTATTCATTTCAATTTGTTTTCTAGTAGCTATCAGTATTCTATTGTACTAATCCAAAGTACTAATTTAGAATTCTGTGACTTAAAAAAATTTTTTTTTAAGTTTCTCTTTTTGTGGTACTGGGGCTTGAACCCAGGGGCATTCTACCTCCAAGGTATATCCCCAGCCCTAGTTTATTTTTTATTTTGGAACAGGTTTGGAATAAGTTGCTGAGTGTCTGGCACCTGTGATGTTCTTGTCTCAGCCTACCAGGTACTGGGATTACAAGCATGCACCATCACACCCGGCTATTCTATAACATTTCTAAAGAATCACTTTAATTGTATTTCTAACCTCCCTTATTTCTGCAAAATTCCCAAACCTGGGTCTCCAGTTTTTCTTTTGATTCTAGGCTATCACTCTAACAAATGCCCTTTCTACTTAAATTAGCCAGGAGTCTTCTGAAGAGTATGGACAAGGGAGCCCAAACTTTTCTTCTACTAGCCTATACTTAGTTAGGATGTGATAAGAGTAACTTTTATCTCAATTTTTAAAAACCAAGGAGAAGAACAATCCATCGTGAAATACTATTAAGGAGTATTTCAGGAGTCAGAAAATTACCTAGCAGATCTAAATTCTACTCCACTGTTTCTCTTGAATGTAATACATTCTCATTTGGCATAGTTCTAATATGCCTGAGTTTCCATTACCAGGGTTAACTAAACAACATTAGGCCCCCAACAACATAGTTTAAATTTCAACTACCACATATTATAGTTGTTATTAAAGTAAAAATTTTGCCACTAGCTTATAAATCACTACATAAACTACACAACTGCATCATGATCAATGACATGACTTGTTTCCAAGTCTGTGAATGGTCACTGCACATCCATTAGGAAGTTCACATGGAGCAAAACGTGCTACTATATTGCCTCCTTACCTTGGAATCATAAACTCGTGACATTTTACAAAAATGGATGTTCAAAGGAGAGAGTTGGCCAATTATGACATTGCAATAAAGAAATGAAAAATAGTAACTCTGGAAATAAAACCCCAATCTAAAGTATATAAAACAGCTAACTGTGGGAATGTTGCCAGTGCTCTGCCATTGGAGAGACTGGGCATGCAGTTGGAAACTTTTTCTCTTTTTTTGGCGGTACTGGGGATGGAACTCATGGGGCATTCTACCTTGGAGCTATACCTCCAGCCCTATTTTTTTTAATTCTTTATTTTGAAACAGGGTCTCACTAAGTTGCAGAGTGCCTCACTAGGTAGCAGAAGCTGGCTGCGAAACCGGATCCTCTGGTCTCAGCCTCCCAAATGCTGGGATTACAAATGTGCGCCACCATGCCCAGCAAACTTTTTCTTTTTGTACTGAGGATTGTCAGCGTGTTCTACCTGTGAGCAATACCCTAGTCCTTTTTATCTTTTACTTTGAAACAGGGTCTCACTAAGTTCAAGGCAAAGGCTGGCCTTGAACCTGGGATCCATCTGTTTCATCCTCCCAGCTACAGTCAAGAATTTTACAACATAAGTAAATCTAATTAGATAAATAAAAAATCAAAACATATTGACATAAATGAGGAAAGTTGTTGTAATGAAAGAATGAAGATATCCTCGAGGAAATAACAGTGGCAAAAATCTCATTAAAGGAATTCTGAGAGATATTTCATGACATTGAAAGCACAAAGAAGAAAATGTTGGAAGTGGCACTGCAAAGAAAAGATGCATCTCATTATATGATGAAAGGCAAGCACTGCTCAGTGTTTTTTGTTTTGTTTTGAGATGAGGTCTCCCTAAATTGCCCATGCAGGTCTCAAAACTCAAGATCCTCCTGTGTCAGTCTCCAAGTTGTGGGGATTCTTGGCAAGTTGTTTTTTTTGTTTGGTTTGGGTTCTGCGAATCAAACCTAGGGCCTTGTGCATGCTAGGCACATTAATACAGATCAACTCTCACTTTAGTTGTTTTTGTAATTATCCCCCCAAATGAAATAAAATATGGTAAATTTGTCAGAATCATAGCATTTACCATAAAGTACCATTTCTCAAACTGCAATCTGGACTCTCTACATCATAATACCTATGATACTTTTAAAAAATGCAGCTTTTTGAACCAGCCCAAGGCACAGTCTGTCTTTGAGAGTGGAACCAAGGAACCTCGATTTTTTATTTCCTAAGTGATTCTCATGCACACTTTATTTATTTTGTGGTATTGGGGATTGAACCCAGGGGCATTCTACCTCCAGCCCTATTTTATTCTTTATTTTGAAAGCATCTCACCAAGTTGTGTAAGGCCTCATTAAGTAGCTGAGGCTGGGTGGGAATATGTGATCCTCTTTGGCCTCCTAAGTATTGGGATTACAAGCGTGCACAACCATGCTTGGCCTATTTATTTTGGAACAGGGTCTTTCTAGGTTGATTAGAGTCTCACTACTTGCTGAAGCTGTCCTTGAACTTGGGATCATCCTGTCTCAGCCTTACCAGTTCTAGGATTGCAAGTGTGTGCCACCACACCCGGCTTCTCAGGCACACTTTAAAACTTAGGGAAAGATGCACAATCTAACTACTTAAAAATACTAAAACTTGTACTGGAAAAATTACCTCCCAAACTCTCCAAACTGGTAAAGACTATTTCAAAGACTTTTACATGGCTAGCTTTAGATGCAGTAGCAACACCTTTAATTCTAGCATCTGGGAAGCTGAGACAGGAGGATTGTAGGTTCGAGGACAGCTGCAGCAAGTAGTGAGGCTTTCATCAACCTAGTGGGATCCTGTTTCAACATAAAAATAAAATAGGGCTGGGGGGTGTAATTTGGAGGTAGAAAGCCCCTAGGTTCAATACCTAGTGTTTCTCTCTCTCTCTCTCTTTCTCTCTCTCTCTCTCTCTCACACACACACACACACACACACACACACACACAGGAAAAAAAGAGCTAGGGGTGTAGCTCAGGTAAAAAGCCTCTGGGTTCAATCCCTAGCACACAAGAAAAGTAAACTAGGTTTCTTAATTTTCAAAGAATTTCTAGAATCAAGAAAAGACAAAATGTAAAATTAAACAAAAAATACCCTAACTCAATTAGAATAAGATTGTGTCATTCCCACTCTATGATTATGATAAATCTATCCATATTTTCTTCATGTATTTTGGTATATTTCATTTATTTATTGTACTAAAATTCTTGTAACCCAACAATCTGTCATAAAAAAAAATCCACATAGTGAAGAATTAACCACATCCAAAGGAGAGGTCTGGCTTAGCCCTTGGGATGTCCAGCTTGTAGAGTGTCTCTGCCTGGAGGCTTTGACAGGCAGACAATTCAACATAGTGATTTAAATACTTTGGGCAACTTGGAGTAAGTTCTGCCTCAGGAGGAAATGGAGACTAAAGATATCAGTTTTGCAGGAACTCTATCCTGTGCCTCTCTTCCCTTGGCCAATTCTCATTTGTATTGTTTCCCAATTATGATAATAAACCATAACATAATTGTGCATATAACAGCTTTCAATGAGTTCTCTGAATCCTCCCTGTGAATTATCCAACCTAAGAGTGGGTTGGGGAACCCAATGAACTTGCAATTGGAGTAAAAAGTTAAGGTAGTCTCAGGGAGTATTCCCCCAACCATTCGGCTAAACTCTTGAAGTTGGTGTAAGAAGTGAGGACAGTTTTGGAATTTGGGGGACTGTGCCTTCTAATTTATGCAAAATATTTTCTCCCCTTTTTCTTCTTGGCACTGGGGATTGAACCCACTCTACCACTAAGTATATCTTCCAGACCTCTACAAAATCCTTTGTAATTACAAAAGCAAATCACATTATAAAGAATTTGGAGCTGGGAGCAGTAGTATTTGGAGGCTAAGACAGGAGGATCGAAGGTTCAAGGCCTGCAGCAAGTAGAAGACTTATCAACCTGGTTTCAAAATAAAAATAAAATAAGAGTTGGTAGTGTAGCTCAGAGGTACAATGCCCCTGGGTTCAAACCTCAGTAATACACGCATGCACACACACATACAAGCACACATGCACACACAGAATTTGGAAGGTTTTCTCCAACCACTCTACTAAAAGAGCCTCCTAAGTTGGGCACAGTGGCACATGCCTGTAGTCTCAACTACTAGAGAAGCTAAGTCAGGAAGACTGACTGAGCCCATTAACACAGTAACACTGCAAGACATTATCTCAAAAAAAGAAAAGAAAAAAAAAAAGGTAGTGTTATTACAGTACAGTTAGTAAATTTGCACTGCACCACAGGATTTTTTTTTTTTTTTTGCAGTACTGGGGATTGAACTCAGGGGCATTCTACCTCCGAGCTATACCCCCAGCCTTATTTTTTATTCTTTATTTTGAAACCGGGTCTCACTAAGTTGCGGAGTGCCTCACTAGGTAGCTGAGGCTGGCCGCGAACCCGGATCCTCCGGTCTCAGTCTCCCAAATGCTGGGATTACAAGCGTGCGCCACCATGCCCGGCTTGCACCACAGGATTTTAAAAAATTCTTTAAGCCGGGCGTGGTGGCGCATGCTGATCTGGGTTCATGGCCAGCCTCAGCTAGTTAGTGAGGCAATCCGCAACTTAGTGAGACCCGGTTTCAAAATAAAGAATAAAAAATGGGGCTGGGAGTGTAGCTCGGAGGTAGAATGCCCCTGGGTTCAATCCCCAGTACCACAAAAAAAAAAAAAAAAAAAAAATTCTTTATCAGAAAAGTATCTCAAAGGACGGTTTACAAGGGGTCATAAACTGTCCCAGATAACAAAAAACACAACAACAAACCAAGTCTAAATTTGAGCTATCCTGTTTCTTAGAAAGGAAACAATCTGTAAAACACAGATCTCCTTCCCAGGGTTAATATGACTAAAAGACTTGAAAAGCAACTGGAAGTATCAGATAACACTCACTAATAAAAGGATAATGAAGAAAAAAATGAGATGTCTTCATAAAAGTTACTTTTAGCAACCTAGATGAGGTATACATTTCACTACATTTACTTAAAGGAAAATAGTTCAAAATAAATACAAAATCCTATTTAATCTAACATACTCAAATTTCTGATATTTATGTTTATGTTATATGATCATTTCTGATTTTAATACCATTCTCTTAAAAAACTACATGCAGAAAATAAATTTGGGAAAATTAACTGGGCATTAATTTTATCTTATCTTCAATTTCTGGCATTTTGGTTTCCTTTTATCAAAGAAGGACTTGAGATCAGTCTCGGCAACTTAGTAAGATCCTGTTTCAAAATAAAAAATAAAAAGGAGCCGGGCGTGGTGGCGCACGCTTGTAATCCCAGCATTTGGGAGGCTGAGACCCGAGGATCCGGGTTCGCGACCAGCCTCAGCTACCTAGTGAGGCACTCCGCAACTTAGTGAGACCCGGTTTCAAAATAAAGAATAAAAATAGGGCTGGGGGTGTAGCTCGGAGGTAGAATGCCCCTGAGTTCAATTCCCAGTACCACACACACACACACAAAAAATTAAATTTAAAAAAAAAATAAAAAGGGCTGGGGGTGTAGCTCAGAGGTAGAATGCCCTTGGGTTCAATCCCCAGGAAAGAAAGAAAAGACAAGACTGGCTGAGGGTGCAGTTGGAGGTAGAATGCCCCTGGGTTCAATCCCTAGTACCACACACACAAAAGAAATTTAAGTAGTATCCTAAAGATATTTCTGCTTATTTCAAGGCTGAAGCCAGGACCCAGAAACATATCCATTAGTTCAATATAAAGTTTACCTATTTGTACTTCTACCCTTACTAGGTACTTTATTTAACTGGTACTGGGGAATGAACTTGGGTGCATCCTATCTCCAAGCTACGCACACTCCCAGCCCTTCTTCTTCTTCTTCTTATTTTTTTTAAACAGAGTCTCAGCTAAATTGCCGAGAGACTCAAAGAACGGCTGAGGCTGGCCTTGAACCTGTGATCAGTCTCAGCCTTGAAAGTGCTGAGATCAGAGAATGAGACACCATACCCGGCTGTTAGCAGGCTCTTAATAATCATCAGATAAAGATCTGCCAGCACACAAACTGGATAATTTCCTTCCCTCTTAAGTATCATCACCATGGTTTTTTAGTTATAGGTCAAAGAGCCTAATTTTTTTTTTTTACTCTTCCCAAGACAAGAATTAAATATAGTTCTTGTCACAGAATGTCCTGAACAGTGCCAGACTGGTTTTTGGGCACACCATCTTTAAAAATATTGTGCATACTGCTGTTGCAGGAATGAACTGCAGCAGCAATTTTTTGGCACATGTTAAGAGGAATCAAATTCATAATTAGCTTCAAAAGATGGAAGGCTAATTTAAGTTACTGTAAAGAGCTAATCTCAGAAGATATCCCTTACTATTTTATGCCGAGAATTTCTCATTAGACAAATATTAACCCCAGAAACCAGACATACCATGCCATTCATACATTTAATTTGATAGCCACTTGCTCACTGCTACTCTAATGGACTTTGTCACTACTTCAAAACAGGACTTTACTTTCACTAATAAAGATCTGCCAGCACACAAACTGGATAATTTCCTTCCCTCTTAAGAGTATCATCACCATGGTTTTTTAGTTATAGGTCAAAGAGCCTAATTTTTTTTTTTTACTCTTCCCAAGACAAGAAGACAAAAGACTTTGGTCTTTTTTTTTTTTGTGTGTGTGGTCCCCGGGATGGAATTCAGGGGCATTCTACCTTTCAGCTACACCCCCAGCCCTTCTTCTAACTCTTTATTTTGAAACAAAGTCTCACTAAGTTGCAGGGGCTGGCCATGAACCTGTGATCCTCCTGTCTCAGCCTCCCACCTACTGGGATTACAAGCGTGGGCCACCACACCCAACTCCCAGCCCAATTTTTATATTTTGAAACAGTCTTGCTACTTGCTGAAGCTGTCCCTGAGCCTGTGATATTCCTGTCTCAGCTTCCCAAGTACCAAGGTTACAGGCATGCCCCATTACGCCTGGCTCACTTTGGTCTTGATTTCAGCTAAAAGCTCCAGTTTTAAGGTAATATGAATTAGAATAGGATTTTTTTTGTGTGCGTGTGGTGCTGGGGATGTAACCCAGGGGCATTCTACCTCCAAGCTACACTTCTAGCCCTATTCTATTTATATTTGAAAACAGAATCTCACTAAATTGCTAACAGTCTTTCTACACTGCTGAGAATGGCTTTGAATCTAAGATCCTCCAGTCTCGGTCTCCCAACCTGGAGGCTCTAACTTGGCTGTCTTAATACTTGCCTTTCCCTTTCATGGCAAATGTGGCAGGTATATAGAAAGAAATAGAAAAACAAAAAGCCAAACCTAGCAGGGCGTGGTGGCGCACATTTGTAATCCCAGTTATTTAGGAGGCTGAGACTGGAGGATCCAGGTTTGTGGCCAGCCTCAGCTACTGAGTGAGGCCCTCCGCAACTTTGTGAGACCCTGTTTATAAAGAATAAAAATAGGACGAGGGGTGTAGCTCGGAGGTAGAATGCCCCTGGGTTTGATCCCCAATACCACGAAAAACAAAACAAAACAAAACAAAAAACCCAAAACAAAAACGGGCTGGGGTTGTAGCTCGAAGGTAGAATGCCTCTGGGTTCAATCCCTAGCATCACTAAATAAATACCATGGTCAATATTACATTTGTTAAAAACAAACCACAAGTAATTACTCCTCCATCCCAAAGGAAGTTGCTTAACTTTAAGAAGTCCTATTAGTCCAGGAGGCTGAGGCAGAAGTAATTTAGCAAGGTCCTGTCTCAAAATATAAAAAGGCTAAGGATGTAGTTTAGAGGTTGAATGCCCCTGAGTTCAATCTCCAGTAACACACATACACATACACATACACACACACACACACACCTATTAATAAATAAAACCAGCCGGGCATGGTGGTACATGCCTGTAATCCCAGTACTTGGGAGGCTGAGGCAGGAGGATCACAGGTCTGAGAAGAGCCTCCCTTAGCGATTCAATGAGACCTTGTGTCAAAAGAAGAAGAAAAAAAAGGCTGGGGGTGTAGCTTGGAGGAAGAATGGCCCTGGGTTCAGTGCCCAGTAGGAGGAGAAAAAATAAAACAAAGAGAAAAAAAAAAAAAGGCAGGCGGGGGCGTGAAGGTGTAGTTCAGTGGTAGAATGCCCCTGGGTTCAATCCGAACAAATTCTTTCCTACTCCAGTGCATTTCTGGGGCATCCTGATTTTCAAATACATGATTAAGAAATTTTTGTAGGTTATGGCTTGAAATAACTTCTTCTCTTCCCTCTTCATGTACTCGAAGTTGGACTTTTCAACATAAAAATAAGATGGTTTGGTCTGTATTACAAGATGAATGAGAAAAACGCTACACTAAGAAGGAAAGATCGAAATAATTCCAGTGGCTAAGAAAACAATGGATACAAAATTTACAAAGCTAAGATCACAGAACTAAGAACGACTTATAAAGAAAGCACTTAATCCTTTTTATTCTTTGGAAAAGAAAA
Organism: Graphiurus murinus; assembly: GCA_004027655.1. Taxonomy (NCBI): domain Eukaryota; kingdom Metazoa; phylum Chordata; class Mammalia; order Rodentia; family Gliridae; genus Graphiurus; species Graphiurus murinus. The sequence continues at coordinate 13,398 of PVLC010025968.1, read as the reverse complement.
AATATCTTCCAACTAAAATGTACGTAACTTTCTGAAAAGTTATCTCCTGCATGGAAGCACATACCCCATTTATCATTTCAAGCAAATAGTCCCCAAACTCAACACTTGCGGTCTTGTTTTTGAAAGTCAATGTTACTCCCAACAGCCGCTCAACGCCACGACCAGTCACCACCTGCTTCCACCACGCTCAACCTGGGTTTTAAAAGCCAGTCTGCCATCACGCCCACTTCTCTACAAATACTTGACTCACTCCGACTCCATGATTTCTGAGATTTTAGTGCTCACCCGAGAACGAGTCTACGTCAGGAAATTCATTAACGCCAAAGACTTTCAGGTAAATTTTCGGGCTACTGCTAGTGCACGAGTGACGGGCCGGAGCGGCAAGACCCCAAGAGCGCAGGCGCCCCTTCCCCAACTCGGGGCGCGGGTCGGCCGCCTCCCCGCCCGCCCCGCAGAGGGCCGCCGCGCCCCGCGCTCCTCGCCCCTACCTTTTCGCACAGCGTCCGCACTTGGTTCTCGTTCAGCTGCTTACACTCGTTCAGCTGCTCGACCCACTGGTCCAGCTCCTTGGTGAAGGCCTTGTCGTCCATGGCGGCCCGCCCCCGCCCCGGCCGGCGCCGCTACCCCTCCGGCCGCGCCCGAGGAGGACCGGGGAGCGGCGGAGGGCGGCTTCCCGGAGCCCCGCGCCCGCCGCCCGGGAGCCGCTGAGGGCGCGGGGAGGCGAGGGCGAGCGCGACGCAGGTCCTCGGCACCTCCCGCCAGACGACGGCTGCCCGCCGCCGCCTCCCGTCTGCCGGCCGCTCCCGCGCTCTCGCCCTCCTCTCTCGCTCTGGTCTCCCCTCCCTCCGGGTTTCCGTCATCGCCCCGGCATTTCCGCCGGGGAAAGGCGAGCGGGCGGCGCCGCCGGGGCCGGCCCGCGAAGAGCTGGGCAGCGCCCTCGCGCGGCGCGGCGGAGAAACGGCCCGAGGGTCGCGCTTCTTTTGCCACCGCGGCGAGTGCGCAAGACTTCCCGCTCTGGTCTCTGGGAATTCGGTCCTCACCTTGGCCTCCTGTAGTGCGCTTTCAGCACTCAGGACAGGGAATTGGGAAGCTTGGGCTTCTCCTCGTTAACATTTCACTGTCCCATAATAGGCATTCAATTTCTACTGAGTAAACAAATTATTTCTAGTCCTAATTCTAGCTAAGGGCCTCTAAATCTTCTCTTTCAGCATCCGAAAGATAAAATGATTGTTCGCAGTGCTGGAGATTGAACCAGGGCCTTGTGCATGCTAGGCAGGCGCTCTAACACTGACTTACATCTTCAGTTCTTTAAAAATTTTGAGAAAGGGTCTTGCTAAATTGATTCTTCAGTCTCAGCCTCCCAAGTAGCTCGGATTATAAGCATGCACCACCACACCTTGCAAAATATATATGAACCTGGGAACATACTACCTCCGAGCTACACTCCCAGCCCTATTTTATTTTTTGTTTGAGGGCAGCCTCGGCAATATAGCAAGAATCTCAGCAACCTAGCGAGAACCAGCCCGTTTTTTGGTTTTTTTTTTTTTCATTTTGAAAAAAAGTCTAAGTTGCAAGTTCTGGCTTCGAATTTGTGATCCTTTTGTCTCAGCCTCCCAAGTACTGGGATTACAGGGGTGTGCCAATGTACCTAGCATTTAGCTGAATTTTTAATCTTTTCCCCAGGCAAAACCCCTTAAAGTTGCCTGGAGAAGGGGAAAGAAGTTCTAAGGGTTTTGCCTATGTGCACGTGCATGCACACTTATGCCAGAAGATGAATATGTGAAAGACCTTTGTTTATTTGGAAAGCTGTGAACACTCCTAGCAACAGAAATAGGTCCGATGTGTGGAAACAGATCCTAACAGTGTTAGGATTGTGGGTGAGTAGGGGAGTTCGGAAAGATAGTACTTCTGAAAAGTTTAGTTAAGTGGTGCTGTAGAACAAGGAAGAGCACTTTCTTTTATTCTTATTATTGTGGTACTGGGGATTGAAATCGAACCCAGAGGCACTCTACCTCTGAGCTACACCCCCAGCCCTATTTTATTCTGAAACGGTCTCACTAAATTGTGGAGGGGCTTACTAAGTTGAGGCTGGCCTCGAACCTGCCATCCTCCTGGGATTACAGGTGTGCGCTACCACACCTGGCTTATTTTTTATTTATTTATTTTTTGCGGTACTGGGGATTGAACTCAGGGGCATTCTACCTCCGAGCTACACCCCCAGCCCTATTTTTTATTCTTTATTTTGAAACCGAGTCTCACTAAGTTGCAGAGTGCCTCACTAGGTAGTTGAAGCTGGCCGCGAACCCGGATCCTCTGGTCTCAGCCTCCCGAATGCTGGGATTACAAGCGTGCACCACCACACCCGGCCAGCCTGGCTTATTTTTTATGTTTTTGAGATGTGTTCCCCCTCTGTTGCACAGGCTGGCCTCAAACTTCTGGGCTCAAGGGACCCTCCTGACTGAGCTTCCCAAGTAGTTGGGGCTACAGGTGAATGCCAATGAGCTCAGGAAAGAATATTCTTCTGAGTGCTTCCTCTATGCCACATATTTTACATGTTTCTTCTCACTTAATCTAACTCTGATAACCCTATGGGGTAAATGTTATTATTATCCTCTATTTTATAGATGAGGAAACACACATACATGGGTTTATAAATGCATTCATGGAGCTGGGTGTGGGGATGCATACCTATAATCCCAGTACTTGGGAGGTTGAGACAGGAGCATTACAGGTTTGAGATCAGCCTCAGCCTCAGCAATTTAGTGAGACTCTCAGCAACTTAGTGAGACCCTGTTTCAAAATTAAAAATTAACAGGGCTGGGTTATAACTCGAAGGAAGAATGCTCCTGGATTCAACCCCCTGTACCAAAAAAAAAGGAGATAAAAATGTATTTATGGGCTGCAGATGTAGTTCAGTTCAGTGGTAGAGCACTTGCTTAACCAGGAGTCCATGGGTTTGATCCTTAGCACCACAAAAAGAAAAAAAAAATTAAATGCATTTGCTGGGTGTGGTGGTGCACACTTTGAATCCCAGTACTTGGGAGGCTGAGTCAGGAGGATCACAGGTTCAAGGCCAGCCGTGTGTGGTAACTCAGTGAGACCCTGTTTCAAAATAAAATAGGGCTTGGGATATATCTCAGAGGTAGAATTACCTTGGGTTCCATCCCCACACAAATGAAATGCACTCATATGCATTAAAAGAAAGGAGTCTTTTTGTGAGCTAATTTGGAGTTAATTGAAATCTTTATCTTCAGAGGAAAGACAAGTGACATTTTAGTGTTATAAGATTAGTTTATGAATGCAAAAACTACATAGTGAAGATCAGGGAGAAAGCAATCTTAAAACATACACTTAATTTAGGGCTCAGGATGTAGCTCAGTGGTGGAGCTGCTTGCCTAGCATGCACAAGGTCCTGGGTTCAAAACACACACACACACACACACACACACACACACACACACACACACACAATCATGTTTACCGTAGTGGTACCTGCAATCCTAGTACTGGGTTTAATCCCCAGTACCACAACAAAACCCAAAACATACATTTATGAATGTATATGCCATTTATATTTGCTTAATTTATCCAATTTATTTTTTTGGTGGTATTAGGAATTAAACCCGTAGGCATTCTACCTCACCTTATATCCCTAGACATTTAATTTTTTTTCTTTTTTTTTTTTTTTTGTGGCACTGAGGATTGAACCCAGGGGCTTCTACCTTTGAGATACACCCCAGCCCAATTTGATTTCTTATTTGGAAACAGGGTTTCACTAAGTTGTGGAGGGCCTCACTAAATTGCCGAGGCTGGCTTCAAACCTGCGCTCCTCCTGTCTCAGCCTCGGAGGTACTGGGATTAGAAGCATGCGCCACCACGTCCGGCTTAAATTTTTTTTCTTTTGAAACATGGTCTTGCTAGGTTGTTGAGGGTGTAAGCTGCTAAGGCTGGCCTCAAACCTGCGGTCCTCCTGTCTCAGCCTCCCAAGTCCTGGGTTACTCCTCACTTTTGAAGGACAGAGTCTTGCTAGGTTGCTGAGGGGCTCACTAAATTGCTGAGGCTAGCTGTGAACTTGTCTTCCTCTGTCTCAGCCTCTCAAATACTGGAATTACAGTCATGTGCCATCATGCTTGATTGGACATTGTTTTGGAGTTTTTTTGTTTGCTTTGTGGTACTGGGATTAAACTCAGGAGCAGTCTCCCTCCAAGCCACGCCCCCAGCCATATTTTATTTTTTATTTTAAAAATAAAATGTCTCAATAAGTTGCTAAGAGTCTTGCTAAATTGCTGAAGCTGGCCTGGAACCTGCAATCCTCCTGTTTTAGGTTCTCAGTAATGGGATTACAGGTGTGGGCCACCATGTCTGGCTGGGCATTGTATTTTAAGTATTGAATAGAGACATTGTTTCATGTACACATATACAGAAAAATCACATGGTACCATATATGTATGTATAATTTTTTTTTCTGGTGGTACTTGGGATTGAACAGGGTCTCACTAAATTGCAGAGGACCTTACTAAATTGCTGAGGCTGGCGGTAAACCTGCAATCCTCCTGTCTCAGCCTCCCAAGTACTGGGATTACAAGCGTGCACCACTATGCCCTGGTGTATGTACAATTTTTAATGTATTAACTAAAAATAAAAGTAAACAAAACTAAAATTAAAATGCAAACTATTTACTATTGTTACTAGGTTTTTTTTTTTTTTAAGTCAGATAAGACTATAGAGAGTGGATCTCCCCCTACCCCTGCCTTGACACATGCATACACACTCTGTCCCCATGATAGTTCAAGGAACTAGACAGTGGAACCTACACTGTACCACAAAGCAAAGTGTAGTGTTCCTCACTACACTTATTTTTAAAAATTTTTATTTAATTTTTAATACTTTTATTGGTGCATTAGTCTCACATCATAAGTATTTCATAATGATAGTCACATGCATGTACACAGCACCTGGCAAGTTTTCCCCTGGCTAAGTATTTGTTAAAAATTTACTTTAGTCATGTGAACTAAAAGGTATTTGAATCTATTTCTGTTGTTGTTTTAATTTATGGGCATTTGTTTAAGGATATGGCAGTTACTATGTAGACAATTTTGGCACCAAGTAGGGATTGAACCAAGAGCATTCTAACTCCAAGCTGTACCTCCAGCCTGTTTTATTTTTTATTTTGAAACAGGGTCTCACTATATTGCTGAGGATCTTGCTAAGTTGCTGAGGTTGGCCTGGAACCTGAGATCCTCCTGTCCCAGCCTCCTAAATACTGGAGTTAGAGGTACACCACTACATCCAGCAGTAAACAAATATTTTATGGCTTTCATTTGCCAGGTATTGTATCCCCACAGGTAGTAAACCTAAAATCTTTCAAATCACATATTTCAAAATGCATTCCAAGAAACAACATATTAGACATAGAGTCCGTTAACTATGTCAGTGAAAGCTGTAAGGGCAGCTCAAGTCATGTGGCATTGGGCACTCACAGGCTCTGACCTTTCTTGGTCAAATATGACCCCTCCACCCTAGGGATGCCAGTGGGTGGGTCAAGGAAAGGCCTACCTCTCTCCCCCCCAGCTCCCATTGGCTCCCACCCCAGCTTCACCTCCCTATTTGATCTTCCCATATATACTATTGTGTGTTCGAATAAAGCTGAGATCCTGCAGCGCACCTGACCGCTGACTAGACTCCCGGCTCGGTGTGTTTTTTGGGGGGGTTATCTCGACTCCCCAGGGTGGTGGGCCGGGCTGTGACACTCTCCTTCTCGCTCTGCCCGGCAAGCGAAGTGGCTGGCCCGCTTGGTTTACCCTGTGTGGCATGGGACGCTACAAAAGCTAAAAAATAATAAAGCCTTCTCCTGTCTCCTCCTCCTTCCTCCTCCAGATGGTGGTCTCCCTGCATTGCCTAGGCTGGCCTTGAACTCCTGGGCTCAAATGATGCTCTTGCCTCAGCCTCAGTAGTAGCTGCTTATAGTTTCTTGGAAGATGTTGCAATACTTTGGACAGTACAATAAGAAAACCGAAGAAAGGCTATTTATTTCACTATTGCCTCACACTTCTGGGTGATTTAATTATCCTTTTATTTTCATATCATTAAAAATGCAAATAGAAAGACAAATATGCTTTAGTGGGGTTTTTTGGTTGTTGTTGTTTTGTTTTTAAGTACTGAGGATTGAACCCAGGGTCATTCTACCTCTGAGCTATACCCCCAGACCTATTTTAAAAATTATTTAATTAATTAATTATTTATTTATTTGTGGTACTGGGTATTGAACCCAGGGGCATTCTACCTCTGAGCTACCACCCCCAGTCCTATTTTTTATTCTTTATTTTGAAACAGGATCTCACTAAATTGCACAGTGCCTCACTAAATAGCTGAGGCTGGCTGCGAACCTGGATCCTCCGGTCTCAGTCTCCCAAGTACTGGGATTACAAGCGTGCGCCAACACACCCAGCTCAGGCAAAATTGTGAGAAAGCTCAGTAGCTGTAGATTACAGTCCAGTTTTGTAGGGCTTAAAACATGACATTATACAGAAACAGTTCATAATTTACATTTATAACAGAAGCATAAACAGTTAAAAATTGGTCAGTAAGGTATACTGGGTTTGAATATGTGCTTAGTGGATCTAGCTTCCTTGATTTTTACATCAGGGCCTCCTCCAATGAAGTGTTTTGGAAGGATCTCACGTTTGACAAAAGGAGGGGCTGCTCCAGAGGCTGGGAGACCAATCCCTCATATGTGTCTCCTGGACTAGCAATTTATATTCCCTCTGACACAGGAATGGGGTATGTTGGCCCAAAGGTCATACCCTGTCTTTGGTGCTTTTATGAATAAGTACTTGTCTTCTAAGGGGAAGTGGGCTTCAGCCAGGGGGGGGGGCAGGAAGAAGAAGAAAAAAAGGAAAGAAAAATCCCTTTAGTCAAACCTATTTGGAGGTAGAATGTTGCCAGGTTCAATCCCCAGTAGCAAAACCTCCTTAAGCAAGACCCATGGGAGGCTGAGACAGGAGGATGGCAGGTTCAAAAGCAGCCTCAGCAATTCAGTAAGGCCCTCCACAACTGAGACCTTGTTTCAAAAAAAAAGAACAAAAAATAGGGCTGGGTATGTAGGTCAGAGGTAGAATGCCCCAGGTTGAATTCCCGGTACCACCAAAAAAAAAAAAAAAAAAAAAAAAAAAAGCAAGATCCATAGCTAGCGGCTTGGACTTAAAAGTGACACTCCCCCTCCCCCTAGTCTCAAAAGGGGTCTGGGGGGTGATTCACTCTTTAAAACATAGACAACTGTCTGAGTAAGAAAAGGGAAAAGGGACCACACCCAGCTAGAAGGTTCAAAGACCCTTGCCAGGCCTTCAGGGACAGCATCAGTTGCCACCCTACTGCTACCTGATCTGCATGGCTTGGGGAGTTCCCCCTGCCACCCAAGAATGGAAAGCCATAGCAAATACAGAAGACCAAGTTTATGCTCTTTTGGTCTATGAAAGTGAAGGAAACAGAGGTAACAGTTTACATACACACATAAAAAACATTTCAATTTTCTGTGGATGAATAGATACTTTCTGTCTACAGCCATACAACCCTGAATACGCCCAATCTCATCTGTATAGGTACTTTCTTTAGTTTGAGATCCCTGTGCAGGCCACCAAGAGATGTCATGAGAGAGGAGATGATTCTGTGAAGGATCTGGAGCAGTTCCCAGGGGAAGAGAAGGGAACATAACTCAGGACCAACAGTTCTATTTTCAAGGACTGATATTTTAAGACTTTTATTTTTACAGGTCTTTCAAGAACTAAAAGAAAACCTTTGTGTGTGTGTGTGTGTGTGTGTGTGTGTGTGTGTGTGTGTGGTACTGGGGATTGGAACCCAGGGGCATTCTACCTCTGAGCTACACCCCCAGTCCTATTTTTTACTCTTTATTTTGGAACAGGGTCTCATTAAGTTGCGGAGGGCCTCACTAAGTACTGAGGCTGGCCTCAAACCAGATCAGCCTCCCAAGTACTGGGATTACAAGCATGTGCCACCGTGCCTGGCTCTAATTTTTTAAGAATATAATTTATATCCTTTCATGGTTTCCTATGGAAGTGAACTCCTTTCTTTTGCGTCCCAAGAGTTATAATCAGTCTTCTTCCTTATTACCATTATTATTATTATTATTATTATTATTATTATTATTATTATTATTATTATTATTGTGTGTGTGTGGGGGGGAGTACTGGGGATTCAACCCAGGAGCATTCTACCTCCGAGCAACACCTCCAGCCCTACTTTTTTTTTTTTTTGTGGTACTGGGAATGGAACCCAGGGGCATTCTACCTCCAAGCTACACTCCTAGCCCTATTTTTTTTTTTTTTTGTGGTACTAGGGATTGAACTCAGAGGCGTTCTACCTTCGAGCTACACCCCCAGCCCTATTTTTTACTCTTTATTTCGAAACCGGGTCTCACTAAGTTGTGGAATGCCTCACTAGGTAGCTGAGGCTGGCCGCGAACCCGGATCCTCCGGTCTCAGCCTCCCGAATGCTGGGATTACAAGCGTGCGCCACCATGCCCAGCTTCCTATTTTTTATTCTTTATTTTGAAACAGGAACTCACTAAGTTGCAGAGGGCCTCACTAAGTAGCTGAGACTGGCTGTGAACCCACGATCCTCCTGTCTCAGCCTCCCAAGTACTGAGATTACAAGTGTGCATCACCACACCCAGCTCCAGCCCTACTATTTCTATTCTTTATTTTGAAGCAGGGTCTCACTAAGTTGCAGAGGGCTGCATAAGTACCTGAGGCTGGCCGCAAACCTGTGATCCTGTCTCAGTCTCCCAAGTATGGGGATTACAAGCGTGTGCTACCACACCCAGCTCTATTATTATTATTGTTATTATTATTATTCTATTTATTTTGAAACAGGGCCTAAGTTGCGGAGGGCTTCACTAAGTAGCCAAAATTGGCTCTGAACCTACGATCCTCCTGTCTCAGCCTCCCAAGTACAAGCGTGCACCATCACACCTGGCTCCTCTTCCTTATTTCACTCATTGTCAATAAAAATTGTGTCTGCAAAAATCCTTGTTTCCCTCTTTCATCTCTGATACACAATCTCATAATGTATCTGTTATACATTCAATTATCTATATAAAATATGATAATATGGGCATTGTACCACTGAGTTACATCCCCAGCTTTTTAAAAAAAATTGGAAACAAGGTCTTCCTAAAATTGCCAAGGCTAGCCTTGAACTTGTGATCCTCTTGTGTCGCTCAGATTACAGGTGTGCTACCATGCCTAGCTGTAGCATTATTTTGATATATAAACAAATATACTGGTATTATGCTATATACTTGTTTCTGACTTCAGCAAGTGGTCATCATTACGTTGTTAACGCTTCTATCTTCCTTTTTTCCTGTGTGTGTGATACTGGGGATTGAACCCAAGAGCATTTTACCTCCAAGATATGCCCCCAGCCCTGTCTACTTTTTTTTGGAAACATGGTCTGGCTAGGTTGTTGATAGTCTTGCTATGAGGCTGTCCTCAAACCTGTAATCCTCCTGTGTCAGCCTCCCACGTGTTGAAATTAGAGGCGTGTATCACCGTGCTGGCTAGCTTTAACATTTAATGTATAGCATTTACACTGCCAGCATCCACTTCTATTATCCACTTTTCTTAATTTTAACTCTTCTGATGAAAGTAGGTTCTTGTTTTAATTTTCACTTCTCTGCTGGTTTGGACATCTCACTGTTACCCATTTGTCCTTTCTAGTCTGAGATTTGCAAATTACAGGATGCTCAATACTTCTTTGTTGATTTACAGGAGTAGGTTCTATACATTAACCCCTAGTAAATTTTATTTGTGGCAAATAACTTGTCTTCTCTCTGTGGAGTCCTTTATTTATTTGTTTGTAATACTGGGAATTGAATCCAAGGGTGCTCTACCTCCAAACTACACCCTCAGCCTCACGCCCCTTTTTATCTTGAAATGGGGTCTTGCTAAGTTTCTGAGGCATCTAAGTGGCCGAGGCTGTCCTTGAACATGCAATCTTTCTGTCTCAGCCTCCGGAGCACTGGAATTACAGGATTGTGCCACCACAACTGTGGAAACCTTTAAATAGAAACTCTTGTTGAATACATTTTATTTTCTTTGTGCTTTCTGCTTGCTTTGTTTTTGAGATGGGGTCCAGTATGGTCTGGAACACCTGGGCTCCAGTGATACTCCCACCTCAGCTTCCCAAGTAGCTGGGACTACAGGTGCACTTGGCTTTGGGAGTCTTAAATAGTTTCTTACGGCTGGGTCTACATTTTAGTTTATTAGCTTAGTATGTATATATCTGTCCACTGTGAAAAATAAGGAGCCAGTCAAAGATGCATATCCTAAATGTAACTGATAGGGAAATAGTACAAATACAAACCGAGGGACATTGTATAAAATAACTAATACTTTTCTTTTTGGTACTGGGGATTGAACCCAGGGGCATTCTACCTTCAACCTATACCCACAGTCCTTTTTAAATTTTTTTTTTATTTTGAAACAGGGTGCTGCTAAGTTGCCAAGGGTCTTGTTACGTCACCAAGGCTGGCCCTAAACCTGCAATCCTTCTGTCTCAGCCTCCATATGTGATTCTAATATTCTATCATTTGTATTTGGAAACAAGACTCTCCTAAGCATCACTTTGCTAAAATGTTAGATTGTGTTTAGAGGACATAAGCAATATTTTTCCAATATAAATCAGCTGAAAGTGTATGGGAGGGTAGGTATAAACTTGGGATATTAAAAGTCAAGAATTATTAGAGAAATGCAAATAAAAACCACAGTAAGATATCCCCTCACATCCATTAGGATGGCTGTTATCAAGGAAACAGATAATAACATGCATTGAAGAGAATGTGGAAAAATTTGAACCTTGTGTGCTATTGATGGGAATGTAACATGGTGCAGAAAAATTTCCCTGAAAAATTAAAAGTAGAATTACCATATGAATCAATGATATTACTTCTGGGCATATAACCAAAAGAACTGAAAGCAGGGTTTTGAAGAGATATTGGTACATGCATGCTCACAGCAGTGTTATTCACAATAGCTAAAAGGTGGAAGCAATCTAAATGTCTATCAAAGCCACTTAGTGAAGCCTTCCACAACTTAGTAAGACCCTGTTTCAAAATAAAGAATAAAAAATAGGGCTAGGGGTGTAGCCCAGAGGTAGAATGCCCCTGGGTTCAATCCCCAGTACCGCAAAAAAAAAAAAAAAAAAAAAAAAAAAAAAAAAAAAAAAAAAAAAAAAAAAAAAATATATATATATATATATATATATATATGTGTGTGTGTGTGTGTATATATATATGTATGTGTTTGTGTATATATGTGAAAATAATTTAAAATACTTGTATATAAAATAAGATTGACATTTAAATTAAAAGTTTGTCAGTTTACTGAAATGTTTTAGAGGAATTTTCTTATTGGGAAAATGGAACAGAGACTGGTATTTGCCTACGTTCCCTGATGACTGCTGCCTCCCGAAAGAGGCCTTCCCTCAACACCTCAGCTTATGTATCATCCAGTCATTTTCGATTCCATTACTTGTTCTTAGCTTTTCTTGTTTTCAACATATCACTTGTATTACTGTCTCTCTTGAATGGAATGAGAACTGGATGAGGGCAGAGTCCTTAGCTTGTCACATGAAACTCCAGGCAGCAATGAGCTTGTAAGAGGCAGGGGAAGGGAAGGACACTCGGGAAGGCAAAGGCAGCTGGAAGAGGTACTCTGAGAAATTATTTAGTTGTCTAATGAAGGCAGTTCTTTGTGGGTTGTTTTTCATGTAATGAGCATATTGTAAACAGAGGATCATTCATATTTTTGCTAATATTTCAGGGAACACAAAAAGAATTTTGAAATGAGAGGAAATCCAATTTATTCAGATAATTCTTTAAGTTTCAAAACAGTACTTACAAACAAGCAGGTTTTTTTTTTTTACTTATAATGTTTGACCAATTTTAATTTGTTCTAATTTTATTTTTAGAATCAGAACATATACTTGAGGGAAAAAAGAAAATATTCTAATTTTTCATATTTTGTCAAAGTGCAAATTTGTTACTGGTATTAAATATTTATACAAGGATTTTTTCTTTTTTGAAGAAATTAAACCCCATGAAATACAACTATCATAAAGACAATTATCAATAGAATCTGAAGGTTTTAAAAGAGTACTTAACTGGAATACTCAAACTTTTGCTTATCCTAATAGAAATATTTGTAATAAACTCTATGATATCCTTCATAAGCAAACAAAAATCAAATGGCAGAGGCAAAGTCATTCAAAAATAATAATTAATATTACTGCTTTTATATTTTTTAAGAGTTCTGATTTTGGCAGACTATTTTAAAGTAAAACAACTATGATAAGATATCATTTTATTATTGCTTTAATTCTACCATCTTTTCAACATCCTTATTTCTTTCAGTTACAATGCTCGGCTTGAATTTCCCCTTTTAGAGATCTATATGTTAGAGACTCACCCTAGTATTCTGAATTCCATCCTATTTGGTTAATGTGACTAAGAGGCTTATTCTGGGGGTTCTGAAAGTCTTACGTTGCTCTACACTAAATAAGGCAGACTCACACTCATTTTGGCGGTCTCTGCCAGGTTACACAACACATTTCTTAACAAAAAGTCTGAAAAAATACTGAAGGTTTGCTAGCTATCTGTTTAGATTTGCTCAAAGCAAATCTCTTGTCACATTTTAGGGCTGACTAGCAGTTGGGAATGATCTATTCGGTTTGGGGGGCTTTCTCTAACTAGGATCTTAAAGAAAACAGGAATGGTTGTTGAGCAAGAATGGTAATAATATATGGGCAGGCAAGTTGCTCAAGATGGTAGTTATATAGTACATCCTATTATCCTATAAAAATTATTACTAAGACACTTTTTACTTTTGCAGAATGTTGAAAAAGAAAAAACAAGAGCATTAAAAAATCTCTTTATGCAGCATTATTTAAAATACTGCCATATGGCTAAACTAACAGCATAAGCATGAACATTATTCCCTTTTACTACAAAATCATTAAAAGAACCATTTAAATAGTAAAATACAAATGCAATAGAAATCTTGTGGAAAGGGCTCTGGTGCAAAAAGGTATGAGAAGTGCTTTAGTAAACTACAATGGCTTCTAAATTTAAAAACTCTCTACTGAAGGAAACACTGAAACATGCAAATCAAAATTCTATTTAGAAATGTTTTGAGTAAAAATTATAAAATATTAAAATTAAAAATTAAAAGAACCCACAACATAGAATTATAAACTATATGAATAAAGTGTCAACAATTATAAAATTATTGTTCTGATAATCCAAGAAAAAAGTTCCTTTCAGTTCCATAAAATGTCACAGCACCACAAAGTATTTAAAAATAACAGAAACAAGAACCTGTTTTT
>PVLC010025967.1:0-23147 GCA_004027655.1 Graphiurus murinus | reverse complement strand
AATGCTCTCCCTAATATGTGGAAGCTAGGGAGAAAATGGGACATAAGAGGGACTCCAGATGAAGGAGAATTCTTAGGTGAACAAAGAATTTGACTTAATGGAAGGTAATGGGAGGAGGGGGGACACCCTAATGAGCATGATGTACTTACAAGATCACATCAAAGTCAATCACTAAACTGACCTGGAGAAGGAGGGAGAAAGAGGGAGTGGGGTGGAAATTGGGGAAGGGTTAATGAGAAATGTGTGCATGGATGTCTTTACCTGTACTAGCTTGTACCCAACAAAGATGTGTGATTAACCCTGTTGTACCCAAGAAATGTATAAAAATACATGCTAAAAAAATAAAAAATGACTGGACGTGGTGGGACACGCTTGTAATCCCAGCATTCGGGAGGCTGAGACCAGAGGATCTGGGTTCGAGGCCAGCCTCAGCTACCTAGTGAGGCACTCCACAACTTAGTGAGACTCGGTTTCAAAATAAAGAATAAAAAAATAAGACTGGGGGTATAGCTCGGAGGTAGAATGCCTCTGAGTTCAACCCCCAGTACTGAAAAAAAAAATGAAAAAAAAAGGTAATTATGTTGTTGTGAACTGTTAGAAATTTATTTGTAAGAAGAATCCAAATCTAAATAGTATACTTACTAAACTATGGCATTAGAGAAAATCAAGGTTCTTTGCTGTGCTTTTAAGTTATTGCTTTTATAATTCTTGTATGTTTAAAGGATTTAGGATTCTGATCCATCAATCATTACTTGTTAAGTATTCCCTATGAGATTAACACTCTAATATGTATTGTGGGGCAAACAAAAAGATGATAAATTCTGAAACTTTCTTGTAATCAGCACAACCTCAGTGTTTATAAACAAAATATACACATGCTAAAAGTTAGAGAACAATGAAATACTAAATTGCTTCATTTACAGTTCAAAGCATGGAGAAACCAGCTGGTATATCATGAGATTTTATGAAAAAGATAAGATGAACTTGGCTTTGAAAGAGCTCTGATTAAGGAGTCTTGAAAGTCAGGGCATAGAGGAACTGATTTTTGTTATAGGAGAAAGAAATTATCTTTCATCTTTTTAAAGGTAAATTAACTAATTTCTACTTCATGCAGCCAAATCTATAACATAGCCAATATACAACTTGGTATATGAAAATGGAGACCTGTATATAATAGAATCCTAAATAGATGACTTTGTTTTATAGTTCCAAGGAAACAGACATTACAAAATGTTGAGGAGAGGTACCAATTTTTTTTAAGTATTGGAACAAAATGGTGGCAAACGCCTTTGATAACTGACAGACAGCTATGAGCCAACTGAGCCTATGACTCCAGGGGAAATGGTTGGAAAACCCAATGTCTGTTGTGTGCTTCTTGCCTCTTTCAAAGACCCTAAAAGAGAGAGGAGAACTCAATCTACTTTGCAAGTAGAAATAGAAGAAAATAAAATCTTGCTGAGCCTCAGGCAATATTAAATGTCTGGAGATCTGGTAATTTGAGGCCTTCCTAGGCTGAAAAGGTCAATTGATTCTATAATCCAAATTCAAGCAAATATAAAACTGTTGGCTTTAGCAGGATGTCAGAATAGAGCCCCAATAATGTTACATACATATGTGAATGTATTACTGTGAATTTCACCAATAAAAAATTTTAAAAAATAATAGTGTCCTAAACTGTTCAAGCACCTCTATCGACTTTTGCTCTAGTTGCAAAAATTAAGATGCCACTATAGCCTGTTATTTCAGTTGGCTTCTAGAAACTGCCAATTATGCCAGAGAGTATTCTAGATAGAGAACAGAGGAGAGTAAATAAAATGTCAGTTTTCAAGTATAGAAACAAAGCATCAATGAAATCAGCTGTGCTTAGCCTTGAAATCTAGAAGATAGAGAGCTTAGTACATTTTTGAGGGAATGTTACTACAAATGACCCAAACATTAGTGCTGCAAAATCCCGTGATTTTGTGACCTTGAAAGCAACTTGTAAATCTGCAAACCTACTTCAGTGGGAAGTAGCTTGTGAAAGCTGTACACTCCCATTTCAAATGTGTCTGAGGAAGATAATGGACAAGAAAGAAACCCCAGAGGGCAAAACCAGAGGAATCTAAAGAAAATGGACAAGCAGATGGCAGAACTGAGGTCTTCTAGATTGGCTAATGGGACACTTATGAGCTATGGGAGTTATCACAATATGAGCCCAGTGATATTTGATAATTGAGTAGCTTTTACTGTGATTATCCTTTCCTTCCCCACTATTGGGGAGGCTGGGTGAGAACTTATTTTCTTTTAAAACTTTTGTTGGCAAATGACTAGTCTGTGCCTGGATCTGATAAAAAGGAGTACATACCACTGGAAAAAAAAATTGAATTTTCAGCTGATGCAGTAATTGGATATAGCCTTGAGGTGGTGTCCTTTGGTGTTGGTTTGTATATTGCTTATATGGGAAAAAATGTGTTCCACCACTAGAATCTTCCTTTAAGAGAGCTTCTACAGCAAAGAGTGGAGCCAGCAGGCAATCTGAGCTGCACACCTTTGAGATCTGTCACAATGTTTGAGCAGAGGACACACTTTCTTTGGCTTTCTCCGAGCATCTCTAGCCAATGACTAAGCATGGTGGAGATTCTAGCTCCTGGCTACTAATGCCCAAGGTAGCATTCAGCAAAGGGTAATTTCTGCACAGTCACTCCCTATGGTTGGCTGAGAGACTTTTTGGAGTGGTACAAAAATCTGACTTTTTCTATGCAGGTCTCCTTTTCCTTTCACCGATGTCAAACCTACAATAAAGACTGAGGGCTTTTCGGGCCTATACTCACTCCACCTCCTCTTTAACCTTAATAGGCATTCTAGCCCAATACCTTTGTTGCATATCTATTTTGCTTTTGCCACTACATCCTGGAGGGTCTGAATTCACACAGGTGCATATGTGTATTGTTTATTTTAGAGCCATGTAATATGTCCATATTATTTTCTCTTCTTGATGAGGTATAAAGTTACTATCCCTGTGCCACCCATTGGAGAATGTTCTTTGTGTCAAGTTTGAATACTTTTACATTTAACCAAATGCCTTCGTTTTGTCCTCAAGTTTTTCCAAACTCCCACACATGTTAACTATTATATTTATATTCATCTATTCTCCGAGTCTTCTCAAACCAAACCATGTATCTTCTGGCCCCAGTCTTTACTAGGGCTCTTTAGGACAACTGTATGGCCGTCATCCAGAAATTTTGATTCACTCTCCTCCTGGGATGGGAACCCTGTTTTGGTAGCCCAATGCCTTTTTCTTTCTTTCTTTGTTTTGATGGAAAGATCCTCTATCTTGTTGAGATATATCTTCATTCCTAAGAAATGGTATAGTTAAGGCAAACTTCTGAGTCCTCGCATGTTTGAAAACATCTTTATTATGTTTTCATAGGTAGTTATATGATTGGTTATAGAAATCTGTATTGAAAAAATAATAATTTACCTGGAACTCTGAAGCCCTTTCTCCATTGTCTTCCACATCTTGTGTGTGTGTGCGTGTGTGTGTGTGTGTGTGTGTATGCGTGTGTGTGTGTGTGTGTGTGTGTGTGTTACTGGGGATTGAACTCAATGGCATTCTGCCTCTGAGTTACACCCTCAGCCTTTTTATTTTTTGAAACAGGGTCTCCTAGGTTTATGAGAGTCTCACTAAATTGCTGAGGCTGGCTGTGAACCTGCAATCCTCCTGTGTCAGTCTTCTAAATTACTGGGATTATAGTCATGTGCCACCACACCTGGCCTTCATCTTATGTTTTGATGAGAAGGCTAGTGTATTTGACTCCAATTCTTTGCAAGTAAGCTCTCTTTTCTACTTGGTAGTCTAGGGATTTTTCTTTTTATCCTCAGAGGTGTGACATTGTTTTTCAGGACATGTTTAAATCCTGAGGATAGAATGAGTTCTTTCAAGCTGAAGTCTGGGTCTATCTTTAGGGATAATATCTATAGCACTTCTGTGACCATCTTTTCTTTGTCTTCCATTTTTCCTCCTCTCTATATTATTATTTGAATGCAAAACATTTTGAGATAACCTTTTAAATCTTTTTTTCTTATCTTCCATGTTTCAGTCTCCTTTTATTGTAGTCTGGGAGATTCTTTACATTTATTATCTAACTTTTCTATTGAATTTTTATTTTGAAAATCATGTTTTAATTTCCAAAAGTTTTTTCTTATTATCTGATACTTCCTCTTTCATACTGTGTTGTAGTTATTTTATGGATGTAGTATCTTATTAAAAAGTTAATCATTTTTTAGAAATTATTCATGTAGTCAATAAGTTACATGTATGTATATAATATAAATATACAATAAAATGAATATATATGGATCTAACTCTCTGTTTAGGCAACAAGCATAGAACTTCTCATGTTCTCCTTTTAATCATGTCTCCCCTCCAGTCCAGAGGTAACCTCTATACCAAAGTTTGTGTCATTTCTCCTCTTCTCTTCTCTTCTCTTCTCTTCTCTTCTCTTCTCTTCTCTTCTCTTCTCTTCTCTTCTCTTCTCTTCTCTTCTCTTCTTGTAGCCAGATGGGGTGGTGTATGTCTGTAAGCCTAGTATGAGTACAACTACTTGGGAGGCTGAGACAGGAGGATTGCAGGTTCCAGGTGAGCCTCAACAACTTAGCAAGACTCTCAGGAACCCAGCAAGACCTTATTTCAAAACAAAAAGCAAAGCAAAAAACAAAACAAACAACAATAAAAAGGGCAGAGGTATGGCTCATAGGTAGAATGTCTCTGGTTTCAATCCCCAGTACCACATAAAAAATAGTTTTATTATTTATTTATGCATTCCTAAGCACAGATTATTTACCTTTTCTTGTTTTCAAACCATATGAGAGGATTTATACTGTAAGCTTTTGCTTATGAATTGTTTCTTTTGATTTACTGAATTTGCTCACTTATCAAAGCTTCCATCCTTGACTATTTGTAGTTGGTAGTTTATACCTTAATAAAAGCACTATTATTATTTTAATGAGGCCTCAGGGAGAGAAGAGATAAATGTGTGCTCTGTATTATTAAGTTAGAAGAAGCCTAGATTGGGTTTTTATTAGTATGCAAATTGTGCCATTTTATTAATTCATAATTAGTCTTATTAGCGTATAAATATTTATTAAAAGTGCTATATCTGATAGTAATAGTTTAAAATATTTCTAATTCAAAATATGAATTAAATGTATTGTGGAAATATAGATTTAAACAGGCTTTGAGATCAGTCAACCCTGGTTAATATCCCTACTCTACCAATCAACAGATGGATGGATTACAAAATTATGGATTACAAAACTATGGAATATACATAGAATCAAATTCTACTTAGTAATAAAGAAGAATAAAATAAAATCATTTGCAAGAAAATAGATGGACCAGGAAAACATTAAGTTAACTGAGATTTGCCAATCACAGAAAGTGAAAGTCACATGTTTTTTCTCATATGTGGAAACTAGGGAGTAATCAGGATACCAGAGGGATTTTGATAATGGAGCAGAAACTCCAGTGGAGTCAGGGAGGTGGTCTAGGGGGAGGGGAGAGGGGAGAGAAAGGATCATTGAAGGAATCACTTCTGTTGACAGTGTGAACATGTGAGAATACCAATGCCAATCTCAATACACTGTATGAAGAAGGGGGAGTGGGGAGGGAGCCAAGGGGAAAGCTTACCTAGTGCTGTGTGCATGTATATCATTATTACTGAGAACTACATCATGATGTGAGACTATAATGCATCAATAAAAGTATTAAAAGAAAGAAATATATTGGGCAAATCACTTAGCTTCTACAATCCCCAATTTCCTCCTCTTTAAATGGAAATAAGAATACCTGTCCCAAAGTTTTTTTTTTTTTTTTTTTTTTGAGGTACTGGGGGTTGAACCCAGGGGCATTCTACCTCTAAGCTACACCTCCAGTCCAGTTTTTTATTTTTTATTTTGAAACAGGGTCTCAAAATAGTGCCTCACTAAGTAGCTGAGGCTGGCTGCGAATCCGGATTCTCCTGTCTCAGCCTCCCAAATGCTGGGATTACAAGTGTGCGCCACCACACCTGGCTCCCCAAAGTATTATTTGATGAGTAGTGTGTGTGAAGGATTTAACCTAGTGGTCAATACATAGTAAATGTTCAATAAATTTAAGTCCTGTTCCTCCCTCTCATTAAAGTAGAATGAGACTTTTTGGCCCTAATATATGTCATAGTCAGGGCTGGCTTTATGATCTGCACAGTCACACAGGGCTCTGTGCTCAGAAGGGCCTGATACTTGGTTTAATGCTCTGTTGTCATTGTCTTGAAATTAAATCATTATTTAATGTCTTGAATATTAAAGTTATTAATTTTATCTTTGAACTTGTGTTATGTAAATGAAGTCTTGCTGGATAATGAGCATCTATGTGTAATTTGCCACCCCATTCACATATAGGGTTTGGGAAGCTCCATGAGCACAAAATTCCAGTGAATGCACAGGATTTATGGGGGTTCAGTGAGAATCAGATGACAGAAGTGTTATGTCTATAGCTAAATAACTAGGCATGCTGACAGCCATGAGAGAGGCTGTACTTTGAACAGAACTTGCCTTGAATGCAAAAAGAAGGCAGTGGCATTCTAAGAAGCATGAATAACCATAGGTACCTTTCATTTCCTTTCACTCATGTTGCTTTCCTCTATTTTCCAATTTCTTATGCAGAATATGATAACATTCCAAGGGAAAGGGTAATCCATAGTTCCTTTTCTGTTTAGTCCTTCCTTATTCATCAGTAAGCAAAGATAGTTTTGGTAGAATGTGCTGATGCCAAAAAATGACATAAAAACACTAGAGTTACTTCTATGCTGCATTTCCATGCTTACATTTCCATGTACTAACTTCAAAATCTCAACTACATAATTTTGATGATTTCACATACCTCTTAAGTGCTCTTGTTTTTTTAAAACATTTACGACATAATGTAAATGTGAATGGTAAATACATGCTAATAATTTAACTTTTATTTTTCTTTTACTTAGGATACCATTAAATTGTAAATAAAAAATCACCATAACATGTGAATAGAGAGACCATGAAAGAAAAGAAAAAGCTTTATATTTGAGTAACTTCAGTGGCACTGCTTTTTCTCAGAAGTTTGAACAAGGGACTCCATGCTTTCATTTTACATTAAGCTGCACCAATTATGTAGCCAGCTTTGCTCATATGAATATTCTCTGAGTAACAAAGCCCATTCTTTATCAGCACAATCTGCAAATGATAACCAGTAAGTTTGATGAACAATTTTCTTTTATGACAGCTGGAGACAACATCATAGAACACAATCTAATCTTGCCTAGAAGTAATTAGTTGCTTTTACTGAGTGGTGAATCTAGGGCCAAATAAACCTCAAATGGAAAAAATGGAAGGGGAAGGGAGAGCAAATATAGCATTGGGTTTCAGTGATTTTTTTCCCCTCACTATTTTTTCCAGGCTATCCTCAAACTCCTGGGCTCAAGGAATCCTCCTGCCTCAGTCTCCCAAGTAGCTGAGACTATAGTTGTGTGACATTGCATCTGGATGGGTTTCTGTGATTTTAAGAGAAGAAATTAAAGAACAAGATCTTGTAGAAGGGGTGCCAAATGTGAAGATCCACTGGGGCTAATTTACCTCTTCACAAAAAATTGTGTGCAAGTGTGCATAAAGGTTCTAGAATCCAGCGCCACCCCAGGCTTCTGCCACAGTCCTGCAGGCTAATAAATAGTAGCTTTCTTTTCTTTCTTTTTTGCAGTACTGGGGATTGAACTCAGGGGCATTCTACCTCTGAGCTATACCCCCAGGACTATGTTTTATTCTTTATTTTGAAACTGAGTCTCACTAAGTTGCAGAGTGCTTCACTAGGTAGCTGAGGCTGGCCACGAACCCGAATCCTCCAGTCTCAGCCTCCTGAATGCTGGAATTACAAGCATGCGCCACCACACCCAGCTAATAGTAGCTTTCTAAATGTGAATCATTACAAATTTTTTGTTATTATTGTTGCCAGGCAGGTTGGCACACACCTATAATCCTTGTTCCTGGGAGGCTGAGACAAGAGGACCTCTTGAGGTTCGAGGACAACACACACATTTAGTGAGACCCTGTTTCAAAATAAACAATAAAAAGAGGCTCAGGTGTAGTTCAGAGATAGAATGTCTCTAGGTTCTATCCTCAGTGCCACAACAAAAATTAAGAAATTTTTGATCAGTGAGAAAGAATTCAAATGAGGTGCATTGCCTAATGATTGACCAAGTGATTACTAATGACACTCATGTGTAAAATTGATTCCAATTTTTTCCCATTTCAAAAATTAGATCTTGATCTATTTGAAATATTTTTGACAGATAACATGCTGTAAAAAGAAATATCAGCCAAGATAAAAGCCATTGACAGGAGAAAGACAGGAAAGATTAAGAATCTTATAAGCAGAGCTGAAGGGAAATTTCAGGGAAGAGTTCTGGGAAAGTTTTTCTTGTGATTACTTACTTCTCACAAGAGCATAAAAGTGATGGATGGTTTCAGAACTTGAGCCATAGTGCCCTATTGTGTGACATTTATTTCATTTTAGAAAGGCATTCAAATGTCGCAGCAGTCTTTCTGGCTTGACTGCTTTAAATGGGTAACCGCATAATATTCTCCTATTATGCTAAGTGAAATTAGTCAGTCAAGGGTGGTATGTTTTCTCTCATATGTAGAAGCTAGAGAGAAAATAGGAAACGTAAGGTATTTAATGTAGAGAGAGACTTGTAGAATAGTTGAAGGGAGTTGGGGGCAGGAGTTAGGGAGGAGAAGACAGAGGATTGAAGAAAGAAACAGTTCAAATAATACTATGGCAATATGTGAAGGGTTACTACCAACCTCACTAACTCGTGTGGGGAGGCAGGAGCGGGGTAGGAGGTGGAGGAAAATATACAAATAGCTGTGTGCATGCATTTTTTTTATCACTTTCATTCTCATTATGATGTATAATTGCAATGCACTAATAAAATAATTTTTAAAAGATGGGTAGCTGCCACAAGGTGGCACTGCTTGCACGTTTGTGCAGACCAATGTTGTGTTAAAGCGTATTTATTGAGAATAACGATCCAACGAAAATTATTAAGGAGTCAAAGAAAACCAGTTTTGTTTACACATATACACAGGCATGTACAAGCACTCCTTTATTTAGACATCAGAGTGCTTTGCATATATGAGGTTGGCATATGAATAAACCCAGAGTTTATAAGGAAAGGTCTAACATAAAGCAAGCAAAAAAGTAAAATGTCTTTGCCTTTTTAAGATGCTATCACTTTCCTTTTATGCTTTCTTCTTATTGATAATCGCTGTGTATTATAATGTAATATTGCTAGCTTGGTCTTAGTCTTCACCCAGAGTCAGAATGTTTGGAAGGGTCTTGCTCAATGAGACACGAGGCGGCTTCTTCTTCTTCTTCCTCCTCCTCCTCCTCCTCCCCCTCCTCCTCTTCTTCTTTTTCTTTTTTTAGCCTGGCTGCTTTAATAGCTTGTATGGTATGTTGAAAGTACAAAGAAACAGATACCTTATGGGTAAAAGCCATTGGGCTTTTAAAAATGTTGAATTAATAACTCCGTAGACCCTTTTAAACATCTGTTAAGTTATAGAAATAGGGTTCTCCTGTCTTGTTTTTCATAGGTGAAAACTGAAGCTTCAAAACAATGAAGATGGGTGATGTTTTGCAACTTTCACCTTGGTAGTTGTATAAAATAAAAGAAAGATAATTAATTATGAATGAATTTTGACTCCTGTTGACGATCGCTTTTTTCCTAAAAGTTCATAGAAAGTCTCTTTTATTATTTTATAATAGTAACAGTAGCATCAACAAATACAATTTAACTCATATAATCCTTGCAACTACTCTAGAAAGCAACTACTACTATTATCATTTTATAGACAAGGAAAATGAAGCACAGATATGTTAATATGTCAAGGTCGCATGTCCAGTAAGTGGTGGTTGTAGAATTTGAACTCAGGCTGTCTGATATTATGACATTATACACTATACTCCTTTCTCAGTTTTTGTCTAGAATCTTATAATTTAGAATAATTATTTTCTTGCAACTAAATGGTATTGCCATATTATGATATTACACTTGGATTTAAGCCTTTGTCTTCTGGTAATAATGCATGTCATTAGAATAAGAGTAAAATTTTTGTTTAAAATTTGTAAAGATATGAAGAATTTTATTACATGCTATCTGGGTTCTGAGAGAAAGTTAACGTCCCCTTATTGATTATTATTACTAGAAATAGATTTTCTGTTTACTGTTTTCATGGCACTGAATTTCACTGCATTGAAATGCTAGGCAGAGAGGTTTTCTCTTTCACTTCTCTATAGAGCAAGAGTTTATACAATTTTATGAGATCCATACCAGCCAGCATTAGGAAAACCTGAAGAAAGCACTTGCAAACACATTAGAGACTAACAGTACTTTGGAGGGAAGGTTGTTTACTGGCAGCCTGACCCAAATGCAGAATCACACAGGTATCAGGGATGGGAAAAATGGAGAGTTTCAATAAATATTTATTGGTTTGCTGTTATTTGGTTCTAAATTATTTAAAGATAATCATTCTTGTGCCACTTTGGTTTTCTCTCACTCTGCTGTTCTTCTCATGATTAGTCAGTCTCCTCTGCTTCCTACATGCACTTGTAGAAACTGTATTTATGGCTATTAGTGATACATCTTTAGAAAGAGAAGATGATGATATGGGACTGAATAAATGGCCTTTTACTTACAGTTACATAGCATATAAATTCAAGCATAAACAATCAGAATTCTCTAAACCAAGCCAGGTGTGGTGGTGCACGCTTATAATCCCAGTAGTTGGGAGGCTGAGACTGGAGGATCGGGGGTTCGCAGCCAGCCTCAGCTACTTAGTGAGGCCCTTCACAACTTAGAGAGACCTTGTTTCAAAATAAAGAATAAAAAATAGGGCTGGTGGTGTAGCTCAGAGGTAGAATGCCCCTGAATTCAATCTCCAGTACCACAGACACACACAAAAAAGAGTTTTTTATGGTTTAGAGTTCTCTAAACCATAGCTATGTATAATTTATTATATTACCAGATCAACATGAAAATTTGTAACTAAAGAATAGGAGTAGTTCTGGATGCTAGTAGTATAGTATCCAATATTGTTAGTAAAAGCGTTTTTCGGCCAATTAAGGATTGACTTAAGTAAAATTTCCTAGTATAGTTTGTAAGGAATTTTATATAGTAACTTTTCGTACATACATAGTTGTTGGGGGCCAGCCCTTGAGGCAGCAGGGTCAGGGGTCCCTCGGTAGGTGTGGATCGAGACGAGGTCGAGAGATTACGCTCACACCCAATGCAGTGTTGAAACGCATCTGTTTAATTCATGTCAGTCACTGTTTCTTAAACTATCTTTTACAATGAAGCAGGAATTTTTACAGACTTGTTTTTTCCTAAGGTTGAGTGGGTACATCTTTAACTAGAAAAGCTATTTCCTGTAGTATTTGATGGGATTAAGAAAACAGCAAAGGTTACAGAATATAATACATATATAAAAATTCTTTTAGTACAAAAAAAGTGTTAAAGGTTAACGACGAAGAGGAGTCTCTGTTCATCAGTTTAAATCTTCATTATTTATTTTAGCTCCTGTAAGCAGTGTTCTTATCTTATTCTCAGGCAGGTAGAGTTAGTTAATGTGTGGTGGATTCAAAGGGGGAAAGGTAGACAAACTATCTGTCTTAAAGGTTTCTTTACTCACAGATAAAATAGTAGACCTGAGTTTCTTTGGTTTAGTAGCTAAGCTTGCAAAGTCCAAATCCTGATGTTTGTAAAAGGTTAATGAATATCTCTGAGGCAAGCTGAGACATTGTCTTTTTCAGCTAACATTGAGGAATCACAATCTGTCCAACCATCTTGTGTTTCAATTAATGTGAAAGCAAAACCCAAAGCACCCCAAATTTCCAGAATATAATAATGCAAAGTGGGAAATGCCACATGTTCTCTCCTTTGGAATCATCTGCCTTGCAGGGATCCAGCGGGACCAAGCCCTTGCTCAAGGCCCAGCTATTAAGGTGACATGGCATATAGTAATATAATTGATCTTCCTATTAATTTATTTTAGAAATATACTCCTTTAAATGGGCAAAAGACATAAATAGGCAATTTTCAACAGAAGGATTCGTGTGTGTGTGTGTGTGTGTGTGTGTGTGTGTGTGTGTGTGTTGCTAGGGATTGAACCCAGAGATATTCTCCTTCCAAGCCACACCCCAGCCCTGTTTAAAAAAAATTATTTGGAAGTGGGGTTTTTCCAGGTTGCTTAGAGCCTCTCTAAGTTGCAATCCTTCTGCCTCAGCCTCCAAGTACTGCGATTACAGATGTGTGCCACCATGCCTAGCTATTTCTCTCCCATTTTGTATGGTGTCTTTGCATTTTGTTATTTCTTTTTCTATGAAGAAGCTTTTAAGAGAGATTGCTGGATTGTATGAAGGTTTTGTTAATTTCTTTAACAACCACTATAGAATTTCCCACAATGCATGTATCAACTTATATTCTCACCAACAGTCTATTAGGGTTCCCTTTTCTTCATATTTTTACTAACATTAATTATCTCATCTTTTTGATAATAGTCATCTTAGTGGGTGTGAGATGATAATCTCATGTGGCTATTATTTGCATTTTCCTGATGATTAGTGATTTTGAGCACTTTCTTAAATATCTGTTTACCATTTGTGTGTCTTCTTTGGAGAAATGTTTGTTCAGTTCCTTTGTCCATTTTTTAAACAGGTTGTTTGCTTTTCTACCATTGAGTTGTAACAGTTATTTATAAATTTTGGATATTATCTCCTGATCTGATATGTGGTTTGCAAATATTTCTCTCTCAGTTGGTTACTTTTTTGGGGGGAAGGGATACTGGGGATTGAACCCAGGGGTATTCTACTGAGCTATACCTCAGTCCTTTTTATTTTTATTTTTTAATCAGTCTCACTAGATTGCTGAGAGTACCACTAAATTGCCAAGGCTGATCTTGACCAGGCCAGCATCTCCCTGTCTTAGCCTCCCAAGAACTGGGATTATAGGTGTGTGCCACCACACTGGGGTAGTAGGTTACCTTTTGATTTTGTTGATTATTTCCTTTGCTATGTAGAAACTTTGTATTTGGCTGTAATTCCATTTACTTTTGCTTTTGTAGCTGGGGCTTTTGGTGTGCTGTCCAAAAACTCATTGCCAAGGCCAATGTCAATAATTTTTTCATATATTCTGTTCAAAGAACTTTATGGTTGTAGGTTTTATTTAAGTTTTTTTTATCTACTTTTAGTTGTTTTTGTTTATTGTATAAAATAAAGGTCCAATTTAATTACTTTGTAAAAATCCAGTTGTTCCAGCATTTATTGAAGACTATTCTTTCCTCATGTGTCCTCTTGGTGCCATTGTAAAAATTAGTTGACAATATACACTTGAGTTCATCTATGGGCCTCTTTTCTGTTCTATATTTATATTCTTATGTCAGTACCATACTATTTTGACTACTGTGGTAGCTTTCTGTTTTGAAGTTAGGAAGTATAAGAATTCCAGCTTTATTTTGTTTTTCTATTTTTGTTTTGGCTAATTTGGGGTCTTTTTTGGTTCTACATGAATTTTGTAATTATTTATTTTTGTATCTGCAAAAATGCCATGACATTTTGATACAATTTATATTTAATTTGTAAATTGATTTTGGTAGTATGGACATTTAAACATTACTAAATATTTTAGTCCACAACATGGGATGTCTTTCCATTTGTTTGTGTCTTCTTTAATTTATTTCAGGAATGCTTTATAGTTTTCAGTAGTCAAGTCTTTGCCTCTTTGTTTAGGTTTATTAATAAGTATTTTATTCTTTTTTATCTGGTGGTAAGTGGGATTTTTCCCTGTATTCTTTTCTTTTGTTTACTGTAAGTACACAGAAATGCAACTGATATATTTTTTAATGTGCTTTTATTGGTGCATTATTGTCTCACATCATAATGTAAATCATGTTGACATTGACATACATGCACACAGCACTTGGTGCCCCCCCCATCTCCCCCCTTCCCATACAGAGGACTGAGACTAATGGATTTTCACATATGTACACAGTCGATGTTAGTATTTCCAATAATGAACCTCAGTTTTCCCCTTCCCCTCCCTTAGAACACTTCCCTCACCACTGAGGTTTCTTCTCCATTATCTGGAGTCCCTCTGGTATCCCAGTTACTCTCTAGCTTGCACATATTAAAGAAAATATATGTCCCTTCACTTTCTGTGACTGGCTAATCTCACTTAACATAATGTTCTCCAGGTCCTTCCATTTTCTTGCAAATGACATTATTTTATTCTTTATTGCAGAGTAGAATTCCATTGTGTGTATTTCCCATAGTTTTGTAATTCATTCACTCTTGATGGACACCTGGGTTGATTCCATAATTTGGCTATTGTGAATTGTGCTGCTATGGACATGGGTGTACATATATTACTGTAGTTCTCTAGTTTCAATCTCTTTGGAAATATACCTAGGAGTGGTATAGCTGGATCATATGGTGGATCCATTACCAGTTTTCTAAAGAATCTCCACACAGATCTCCATAGTGGATGAACTAGTTTGCAATCCCACCAACAGTGTATAAGAGTTCCTATTTCCCCACATCCTTGCCATCATCTATTGTTGTTTGACTTCTTGATGATTGTCATTCTGATTGGGATTAGATGGAATCTCAGTGTAGTTTTGATTTGTATCTTCCTAATTGCCAATGGTGCTGAACATTTTTTCATGTATCTATTGGCCACTTATATCTCTTCTTTTGTGAAGTGTTTTCAACTCACTTTCCCATTTTTTGATTGGGTTATTTGTTTTTCTAGTGTAAAGTCTTTTAAGTTCTTTGTATATTCTAGATATTAATCTTCTGTCAGAGGGATAGCTGGTAAAGATCTTGTCCCATTCTGTGAGCTTTCTCTTTAGACTTTTGATGGTTTCCTTTTTAATGTTGACTTTGTATCCTTCATTTTTACTGAATTTTAAAATTAATTTAAACATTTTTTTAGTATAGAATATTTAGGGATATTCATGGCATGTTTGAACAGAGATAATTCTACTTCTTTCCAATTTTTATGTATGAATGTATGTATTTATTTATTCTGTCTACTTACTCTGGGCAAGATTTCCAGTACTATGTTGGATAGAAATGGCAAAAGTGAGTATCTTTCTGATCTTAGGAGAAACCTTTAAGTCTTCACCACTGAGTATAATTTTATCTAATTTATCTAATTTTGTTGAGGTAATTTCCTTCTATTCCTAGTTTCTTTTCTTTTTATTTATTTATTTTTTGCTATACTGGGGATGGAACCCAGGGGCATTCTACCTCTGAGCTATGCCCCCAGCCCTATTTTATTTTTTATTTTGAAACAGGGTCTCACTAAGTTGCAAAGGGCCTCACTAAGTAGCTGAAGCTGGCCATGAATCTGCGATCCTCCTGTCTCAGTTTCCCAAGTACTGGGATTACAAGCATGTGCCACCATGACTGGCTGAGTTTTTCTTTTATTTAATCATGAGAGCATGTGTAAGATTTTTTCTGCATTTTGTAAATGTGAATTAAATGTTCGCGTGATTTATCCTTCATTAAACTAAGATAGTATGCCCAATTGATTGGCCTTTGTATGTTGAGACATCTCTGCATTTCATAGAAAAATCCTGCTTGGTCATGGTATATGATTTTTTTAGTGTGTTAATTCATTTTGCTAAAATTTTTGTTGTTGAAAATATTCACATCTCTATTCATTAGGCCTCTAGTTTCCTTTTCTTATATGACTTTGACTTTGGCATCAGGATAATACTGACCTTGTATATTAAGTTTGAAAGTATTCACCCCCTTTTTTTTTTTTTTTTTGGAAAAGCTTGAGAAATGCCAGAATTAATTCATCTGAGAAATTATCTGGTCCTGGTATTTTATTTGTTGGAAGGTTTTTAATTACTGGTTCATTCCCTTTACTCATTACTGGTCTGTTTGGATTTTCTATTTGTTCATGATTCATATGGGTTAGGTTATATTTTTCTACAAATTTATCTATTTCTTCTAGGTCATTCAATTTGTTGGTGTATAATTGTTCATACTTTATTTCTGTGGCCTCAGTAAAATGGTCCTCTCTTTCTTTCTTTCCTTTTTTTTTTGCGATATTGGGGATCAAGCCCAAAGTCATTCTACCTCTGAGCTATACCCCCAGTCTTATTTTTATTCTTTTTTTGTGGTACTGAGGATGGAACCTGGGGGCATTCTACCTCCGAGCTACAGCCCCAGCCGCATTTTTTATTCTTTATTTTTTGCGGTACTGGGGATTGAACTCAGGGGGATTCTACCTCCGAGCTATACCCCCAGCCCTATTTTTTATTCTTTATTTTGAAACCGAGTCTCACTAGGTTGCGGAGTGCCTCACTAGGTAGCTGAGGCTGGCCACGAACCCGGATCCTCCAGTCTCAGCCTCCCGAATGCTGGGATTACAAGCGTGCGCCACCACGCCCAGCTTTATTCTTTATTTTGAAACAGGGTCTCACTAAGTTGCAGAGGGCCTCACTAAGCAGCTGAGGCTCCCCGTGAACCCAGATCCTCCAGTCTCAAATGCTGGGATTACAAGCGTGTGCCACCATGCCCGGCTCTTTATTCTTTATTTTGAAACAGCGTCTCACTAAGTTGTGGAGGGCCTCACTTAGTAGCTGAGGCTGGCCACTAACTGGGATCCTCTGGCCTCAGCCTCCCAAGTACTGAGATTACAAGCATGTGCCACCACACTGGATGGTCCCCTTTCAATTCTACTTTTACTTGTTTGAATCTTCTCTCTGCAATTATAAAGCTAATTATCCATCCATATGGAAAAAAATGAATTCTTCCCTCTATTTTCTACTTTATTAAAAATTAGTTTCTAATGACTATAGATCTAAATGTAAAAGGAAAATAAAAATGTTTTTAGAAGAAAACTTGGGAGAATACGTTTGTTAATTTGGGTAGGCCAAACCTTCTTAAGCAGATAACATGAAGGCAAGCACAAACCATGAAGGAAAAAATACTACATTAAAATTTAAAAAATTGCTTTTTAAAGATAGCTCCAAGACAAAGAAAGACTAAACAATAAGTCACTAAGTAGGTAAGATATTTCTAATGTGTATATTGTATTTGTTTGATAAGACTGGTAAAAGAAACTACCACACATGGAGTAGCTTGAACAACAAAAATTTATTTCATCGCAGTTCTGAAGGACAACATTTAAGGCTCCTATAGGGTGAATTTCTTCTACATATTCCCTTTTTGGCTTGCACATGTCTGTCTTATGTTCTCACAAAGCCTTTTCTCTGAATACACTTCCCTGGTGACATCCTTTTCTGGAAAAGACAACAATCATATTGGATTAGAACCTGATCCTAAAGACCTCATTTAACATTAATCACCTCTTTAAGGGCTCCATTTCCAAGTACAGTCATATTTAAAGGTGCTAGGGGTTAAGGTTTCAAATTCCATATTTTTAGGGGACACAATTTGGTTCATAACATATTCTAAACAAAGGACTTGTCTCTAATATAAATTAGAAAATCTTTAGAGCAATAGGAAAAAGATAGAAAACCTAGTAGAAAAATAGGCAAAATTTTAAGTCTTTTTTAATAAAAGAAAAATTTTGTAGGCCATTAAGAAGTGCTTACATATTACTGATACATGTCAGAAACATGTCATTGAGCAGCTCTTGTCATCCTTCAGGGCAGGAGCAGGTGAAGCTAACACAATAATAGCACGGGGACTTTTGTTACTAAGCCCAAATTTGATATTGGATACACTGCCATACACTGATAACTTGATTGTGTCTGATCTAAGTTCATTTACTGTTTTTAAATGTTATTAAATAATAATAATGAGAAAAAAGAAGTGCTTAGCATTATAATTAATGAAATAGAAATTTAAATTACAGCAAGAAATTCGAAACAGCCAGTATTATAGTTATAAACTGTCAATACCAAGAATTTACAAAAATGTCGATCAACTGGAAATATCTCATACAGCTGCCAAAAGAGTGAATTATTATATTCATTTTGGATGCAACAACATGGTTATATCTCAGAAACACAAATCCATCCAAAGAATTTAGGGAGTTCTTC
The DNA here is from genome assembly GCA_004027655.1 of Graphiurus murinus. Lineage (NCBI taxonomy): Eukaryota > Metazoa > Chordata > Mammalia > Rodentia > Gliridae > Graphiurus > Graphiurus murinus. Next base: position 5,021 of record PVLC010025967.1, on the reverse strand, counting down.
TCTATGGGTCCATTTTTTGAAGTCCAAAAACTAATCTATGGTGATAGAAGTAAGGTAATGGCTAAATTCAGAGGAGGGAAAAGGCACTTACATTAAAGTCCGGGGGGCAGGAGCTGACGATGTTCTATTACTTGAACTTGGTGATGATTACACATAGGGTTTACTTTGTAAACATTTATTGTGCTGTCCATGTGATTTTCTAAATATATGTTATACTTCAATGAAATGGTTTATTAAAAATAAATTTCCTGAAAACAGTGAAATATTCAGACTTATACATTGGCACCTGGGAAAACATGCTTTCATTGATTTTGCCTATCAAAGTATGTCATCCAAGTCCTTTCTCTTCTACCTATATTAGATTGTCTTGATATAGGCTCTATTATTCTTATACTCTGACTTTTTATTTTACTTCCCTTGATAGATTACTTTTTTTTTTTGTGGCACTGGGGATTGAACTCAGGGGCATTCTACTTCTGAGCTACATCCCCAGACCATTTTATATTTTATTTTGAAACAAGGTCTATTTTGCACATATTAGCTCATTTTATCTTCCAGGATAGCTTGCAAATTAGATATTACTGAATTCAATTGATAGTCTTATACACCTTAAGGCTTAGAGAATTTAAGTAATTTAAGATGACACAGTAAGTGGCAGATATATTTGAATCCTTGTATATCTGGCTCTAAGTTAATGTTATAACCATGATACTACATCATTCCTTTGCAATTATATGCCATTTCATTTTTAATTTTATTATTCACCATTCATCCATCCAATAGGCATTTGTCAAATAAATATTGAATGAAAGATAATCATTTGATATGAAAATCTGATGAGCCATTCAGATTATATTAACATAAACCAGTTCACTTAGAAAGGATTTAGTCATGCATGTGGCATGTGGTTCTCTTATCATTAGTACATGCAGATTTTTTTTACCATATATAATGAATTACTGAGATTGAAGATATAAGCTATTTGTATGTTTAAGGATGTATTAAAAATTGGGTCACAATTGGGAGAAAAATGTATTTAAGTATGAAATACCAATGTAGCTATTATTTTGTAGTTTGTGTTTGAGGAGAATCCTCAGTTTGTGTAACTGGAGTGTGTTTATGCTTCTGGGGTTTTAATTTTAGATATACTTTTTTTCTAATTTATCCTCTTTTTAAAGTTCAACAAATAGCATGTTCACAAATGGCAAGCAAACCACAAAAGTAAACATATTCACATGAGTAAATATTGAAAAATCCACTAAATTGGTGGATGACATTAACTGCATGTTTTGCTACTTTTTCAGCATTTGGATTTAATGTTGTGGTCTTGAATATAGTAGCCTGGAGATCAAATGTTAAACCTCTATTATTTTCCATTTAAAGGGACTCCTGAGGCTGAGCAAGATGTCAGGGAGTAAGACCTTCAGTGATTGCCTCCCAACAGACCCATTGATTTGAACAGCTCTTCACATAAAAAACAATCTTTACAAAAGCTAAGGAAATGGTGAGAGATCACAGTACTTGATTTTAGTACAATGTTAAGAAAAGAGGTATTGAAGAAAGCGGGAAAGAAAGAGTTACTCACATCACTCCTCTCCCAACTCTAAGCAGTATACCATACGAAGAAATACCTCCTGGTTGGGAAAGGGAGAGGAAATTAAGGCCATCCTTAGTTTTGAAACCAAATACCAAGCCCACCAGGGTCAAATCTATTACTTGGCAGGAGGATGCCTGTGGACAGAATTCTAGAGACCCATATTAGCCTTGTGGCCAAGGAATGGTCTCCATCATCCCTCCCCAAACCTTGGGTAGTGCAACATGGAGAAAGACTCAATCCTAGAGAGTATAATAGGTGAGTAAGCAAAAGAATTTTCTTTGGCACTCATTGCTAATCATATTAAACCCAACACTGGGAAAATTCTAACAATGTTTGCTTCTAGGTCAGTGACAGAGGATGGAGGTTTTGGGCCCACCTGGAATCAGGTAGAGACTTATGGCTTACATCAGAGAGAATTCTATACTTTCCAACATCACGTGTTTCTGGCTACAGTGGTCTCAGATCATGAGTAAATCACACCCAAATGTGACAGCATCATGAGCCTTGGTCTTGCCTCTATGCTGTGCTGATTTTGGTAGGTTGTGGGCTCTGGACATAGCCCAGTATTACAGCATTAATGATACATGACTACCCACACTACCTCACCCCAGCCCCAAGAAGAACAACATGGAAAGGGTCATTGTCCACTGAGGGGAAGAGGAAGGTAGGCACAAATTTATTGCATAAGAGTAGGGCTTGTCCCTTCACAGTGATCCCTGTGCAAGGCAGAATCCTGCATGTGTCTGACCACAGGGCAGCGGCTGTAGAAGAGGCATCTGGGACTGACCTAGCCAAGGAAGAGGATTATGGGGATGAGTTATACTTTTCAGACACTCTTCCAGATCATGCTGAAGATCACACCAACTACAGATTTGGGGGAACCTGGGACACTTTCTAATGGTACTTTCTAATGTTTTTTTTTTTTTCTAAGAAGTACAGCACAGCAATTGCAGACTAGAAGCAAAACTTGAGTTAGGTACCATCTAGTGCTGAAATAGCAGTAATTACTATAGGCTCTAAGAAAATAAGCTGCTTGATTAGAGTTTTGGGAGGCTAGGCACAAACATGTCCAGATTAGGAAAGAAAATGGCATACTTGTGGCACACAACAACTGGTTGCTCTCCCACATTGAAACAAATAAACAATTTGCTTTATAGAATTCTCAGCAGAAACTTTACAAACTAGGAGAGTGGAATGAGATATTTATAGTACTGAGGGAAAAAACAAAACAAAACAGACAAAACAAAACAAAAAAACCCCAAAACCTCAGCTAAGTCAGAATACTGTGCCTAGAAAAGGTATTCTTTAGAACTGCAGGAGAAAAAAAAGATATTCCTGAGAATTAATCACCACCAGACTTTTCCTATAACAAATGTTAAAGGAAATTCTTTTAGTTGAAAGAGGTGCTAAAGAGTAAGAAGAAAACATTAGAAGGCATAAAAATCACTGGAAAGATTAATTATACAAATTCATAATGTTCTAATATTGTAAGCATGGTATATAAATACCCTATTCTTTAGTATGAAGATTAAAAACAATTAAAAATATTAATAACTACATTAATATGTTGATAGGCAACATAAAAAGATATAAAATAGGGTATAAAAATTCAAATGCAGGGAGGAATGGATTACAAGTGCTGAGTTTTCGTAGTATTTTTCTCTAGTCTTTGTTTCTTTCCTATTATGAAGATTAATATTAAGTTTCTATCATTTCAAAATAGCTTCTCATAATCAAAAGTCTTTTTTATAAGTCTCATGGTAACCACAGAGCAAAACCCTGTAGTGGACAAACAAAGGTTATAAACAAGGAATCAAAACATGCTACTGGAGTAATTTACTTAACCACAAAGGAAGACTGTAACAATGGAATTCTACTCAGCAATAAAGAAGAATAAAATAATGTCATTTGCAAGAAAATGGGAAGACCTGAAGAATATTATGTTAAGTGAGATTAGCCAGTCACAGAAAGTGAAGGGGCAACTGGAATACTAGAGAGACTCCAGATAAAGAAGGAGAAACCTCACTGGAACCAGAGAGGTGGTCTAAGGGAAGGGGAGGGGGGAGACTGAGGTTCATTATTGGAAATATTACCATTGAATATGTGTACACAAGTGAATATACCAACTCAATCTCAGTACTCTGTATTGGGAAAAGAGATGGGGGGGGGACTAAGTGCTGTGTGCATGTATGTCATTATCAACATGATTTACATTATGATGTGAGATGATAATGCATCCATAAAAGCACATTAAAAATAAAAAACAAAGGAAGATTGTAATAGAGGGAGAAAGAAGGAACTGCAAAAAATTAGAAAACAGTTACAAAATTATAGTAATATGATCTTACCTATTGATAACTACCCTAAAGGTAAATAGATTAAATTATCCAAATAAAAGACACAGAGTAACTGAATGAAAAAAATAAAAATATAATAAATAAAATAATAAAAAATAAATAAAATAATAAATACGATAAAAATAATGAAATAAAATAAAAATATAAAAATAAAACATAAAAAAAGTGAATGAAAAAATAAAATAAAAAAGTAAAGACTCTAGTATGTGATGTTTATAAGAAACTCATTTTGCCTCTAAGGACATGCATAGATTGAAAGTGAAATGGTGGAATAGAATCCACAAGAAAGCAGGAATAGCCATACTTAGCTAAAGTAGACTTCAAATCAAAAGCAGTAAAAGAGACACGGAAAGTCATTATATAATGGTAAAGGAATTAATTCCACAAGAAGAAGTAACAATTGTAAATATATATATCCAATATCATAGTACATAAATATGTAAACAAACATTAATATACTTATAGTGAAAGATAGACTTCAATACAGTAATACTTTAAGACCCTACTTACACCACCCAAACAGAAAATAAACAAAGCATAGAGTCAAACTATACCTTAGACTAAATGACCTAACAGATACCTGCTGAACATTCCATCTAGGAGCTGCAGAATATGAAAAGACTCAATCAATAGCACTTGGCATATTTTCCAAGATAGGTCATATGCTCGGCCACAAAATAAGTTAACAAATTTTAAAAAATTCAAATCATATCAATTATCTTTTCTGATCACATCAAAACTAGAAATAAAAACTACCCAACTATGTGGATATTAAGCAGCATACTCTTGTATGACCAATGAATAAAGGAAGAAATTAAGAAAGTAGTTAAAGTTTTGAAACAAATATAAATGAAAACACAGCGTATCAAAACCCATGGAATACAGCTATAGAAATTTATAGTAATTAATACCTACAAAGAAAAGTAGAAAGATCTCAAACAACTTAGCAGTATATCTCAAGGAACTGGAAAAACAGAACAAACTAAACCGAAAATTAGTATAAAGAGATAAAAATGATAATCAGAGCATAAATTGAGATTAAAAAGCCAAAACATAATGAAAAGTTG
>PVLC010025966.1:0-23172 GCA_004027655.1 Graphiurus murinus | reverse complement strand
AAAAAAAAAAAAACAACCCACGTAAAGTTAATACACAATAGGCCAAATTTAAACAGTGGCTTGATATTTGACATCAAGTTATAATTTATAATTTAGGTGTGACAAAGACATGTGGTTATGTTGAGTAAACTAGTCTTTGCCATTTGGTTGCTCTCAATGGCGCAATAGGCATTCTGGGTGGGAAACCACACAATGGAGGAGGCTGGGAAGGAAGATGGAGGCGGTGTCCAGAAGGGCTTCTAGGGAGGATCCTGAGGGGGCGCTGTGTGGGTTGAAAAGGGCCAGGACATTTTGATCTCCCCTCCCCCATCCTACATGACCCCACTGGGACAGAAAGGGACCTGATGGGCATGTGCACCCATGGGCTCAGTTGTCGCTTGGAGAACCGAGGAGACACATGAACCAGAGTGGCTCCTCTGCACCGGAATTCCAGGCTCCCCCGCTCACTCACACTTTAACAGGTCTCCTGTTATCGCAGACTGCACAGGAGCAGGGAGAGAGTCTGAGACCTCGCTGTCCCTTCCCAGTCCAGTGCTCTGCAGGCCACTGGGAAGTGGTGTGGCCCCAAGGCGACATCACTGTCATCCACTGGTTTCTGCCAAGTGCAAAGCGATCTTTCTAAAAGGCACTCTGGCTCATAGGAAATAAATAAAATCTTAAAGGAGATACTTGAAAAGGCAGACTTTCCAATGATAATCCAGTTCTTTTGACAATCTATTTTAATAAAAGCAGAAATATTTCTTTACGAGAAAATCAACTCTTTTTAAAACATTGAGATGAGCACAAGACAAGCTACCATCTGGCAAGCTGGATATCCTTTGAAGACGTACGCATTACAACGGTGTGTAAGCCAGGTGCAGCCTGAACTAGGAAAGATTGTGTGTGCACAGTGACACCGGTGCTGTAGGCAGGCTGAGGTCACCCAGAGGTGTCACCTGGACTCAGCACTGTGGCCTTTGACCCACATCCCGGAGCACTCTAGGTTGGGTGAAGTGCAAAAGCCATGTCTACGGAAGTGACACGGAAATAAAGACCATGAATGATTTGCAGGACAGTGACTAAATCCCAGTTAACATCTTTCTGGCTAGGTGCCCTATTTCAAAATACACACAACACACACACACACACACACACACACACACACACACACACACATACTTTTCAAGCTTTTGAAAACCATAACCAAAACAGATGCATGGTTTGTTGGTTAATTCTGTAAGGATAAACTACAGAGTGCTGCAGAAGACCAGAGACTTTTTCTGTCTGCCTCTCATCCTTGTCTTTGTTTGGACACACTCTGTCACTCTGAGTTCAAGGGTGTGGGGCATAGCCGGTTTCTTGAATACACACTGCATGGTTGGATCCACTTTGAAATTTCAGGACAAGGGAAAAAATGTTTATACAGAGATCTGATGAGGTAGCTATTTAAGACAATGGAGTTATGGTAATCTAAAAAGAGCATATCTCAGACAAGAAGCCTATCTTAGAAGAAGAAAGTTGGGTTAGGCACACTAGTGATGGTGATGCACACTAGTAATCCCAACATTGAGAGGCTGAGACAGGAGGATAGCAAGTTTGAGACCAGCTTTAGCAGCTTAGCAAGACTCTCAGCAAACTTGTGAGACCCCATTTCAGAACAAAAAGTAAAAAAAGAAAAAGGGCTGGAGTGTAGCTCAAAGGTAGAATGCTCTTAGGTTCAACCCCCAGTACAACAAGAAAAAAAAAAGAAAGAAAAATAAGAAGAGATTTGTGTCATACAAGGAAGCAGCACCAGCGGGGCTAGCAATAGGTATATGTGTTTTTTTTTTCTTAGTAGTGTTGGCAACCAATTATCATTTCCAGAGGGATTTTCCTATTTAGGAGAGAGTTAGGAAATGTTCAGTGTTTGCAATTCTGTCTTTTTTTTTTTAAGTATTTTTTTAAAAATGAAAATGACTTTTTTCATGGCCATTATAAAATATTAAAGTAGTAGCAAAAAGTAGAAACTAACAATTCTACCATGCAGAGACAGTCATGATTAATATTTTTTGAGAATAGTTTCCTGGTGACTCCCACTGCACACACACAATTTTAAACATATGACATCATACTATGTATGAAATCCTGTAACGCATTTTCCAGTGAACCATATGAATGGACATGGCTGCTTACATTTCCATCACATGGAAATACCCTCTAAACAAGCCCCTAATGACAAGATTTGTGTCTGTGAGTCACCCCCCATGCATATCTATAAACCATTCAGACACATTCTCCAAAGTGCAGCACCCACTGGGTTAAATTATTGGTGCCCTGGAATTTTGATAATCCCTACTAATAAAACACTCTTCAGATTTTTTCCATAAACTTACATTGCCACGAGCAAGAGGTTAGTTTCTCCCACCTTCCCCAAGTGTGGGAGACTGGCTGACCCTTCCCTTTCCCTTCCCCCTCTCCCTCCTGTGCTGTGTATACATTCCTCTCTTCCTCCTTCCTGAGATGAAGCACGGTACCGCTCCATTCCAAGAGAAATGAGGGCAGTTTTTGCATTGCACCTTAATCAGATCAAATGAGGCCAGGTGGCGACCCTGCAGGCGACATAATTATGAAGCGCGTCTGTGCTCACTCCGCTGTCCTTCCAGCTTCCCAGTCAAGTAGGACACGAGAGCCCAGGCTCTCCACTTTTAGCTGGTGACTCACATGGCACTCCCCCACACGCTCTGTGGAAAACAGTGCTGCAAACTCCAAGATTAAGCACAGTCTAAAAAGCACGACCATCTATTTTCTGAGATTAGCTAGTTTAATGTTAGTTCTTCTGTTATAATCTTTACAAGCCAAGTTGGAAAACGAAACAAACCTGTATGGCTGTCCTGTTATTAGAAAAAAAGTCATTTACATATTCCTTAGACTTTGCCACCCAAAAGTAGAAAGAAATGATGTTGGAGATTCCCTGATTTTAATGTGAGAGAGTAGCTGTCTTAGCCAATAGAAAATGTGCAATGAATATCTCTTCAAACTGACTTGAGATAAACTGAAGCTGGGTAGATACACAATTCTATTCTACATTAGGGGGATTCTGCACCCAGCTTCATTTAGGATATTGCTTCTCAGAAGACATCCCACGCCCTCAATAACAAATGTTATATTGAAAATGCGCTCAGCCACAGTTGCGTATGAGTCTCTGTGCCGTGATTTTTTAGCATGTCAAAATTATACTATCACACCATGGAAACAAATTAAACAGCACACGCTTGGCTGCTAGGATCGCCTTATTAGCAATGCAGCGCTATTTCATCAGGAATGCACGGCTTCGGAGCCATCCACGAATGTCAACAGTGGCTTCTCCACTTGTGTGAAGCCCAATTTGTTATTTGGAGAAGAACCCACCAGAACACTTCACAATCCGGTTCCATTTCTTCCCGACATGTAAATTTAAAAAAGGAAGTGAAAAAGAAAAAAAAAAAAAAAAAACAGCCCAGTTATCTGACTTTCCTAATTTATCTGTAGTTTGTATTCCTTTCTAGGGGGTGTCTGGGAGGGAGCCTTAAAATGTGTTTTCAGTGCTAACATTCTCTTTCTGAAGCACACGAGCACCATCAGATGTTTACTGACAGCTCAGAGAAAACAGTCTTCAGGATATGCATCCTACAAGAAGGTTCTGTTGATGAATTCCATGCATACATGAACATGAGTTCTCTCGTACTTGTGAACAATGGCGCTCTACCGGAGCAGTAGTAAGTCCCAGCATTTGCAACTGATGATTGAGCCTTGCTTTGGAAATGATTACAGTAATGTCAAAATATCCCAAGGAAAAGTTATCAGCACTAGAAGATGAGCTCTCAGAAAACTGCTCCTTTGCACATAGATATGTTGCACCCAAAGGAGAAATTAAGACCTACGATTCGATCCTGAAGTCAAAATAGAGCCTGCTGTATTTGTCTCTCAGATTTTGTGTATGTAACAATGAGGTTTGAAAATTCACCTGAAACATGGCTCGTTTTTCTAAAAGCTGTGTTTTTGTGTTTTTTTTCTGGCATCCAGCTATCTAACATGGAATGGAAACTCCTTGACTAGTTGTCAGTTCAATAGCTTTCAAATTTATAGATCAAGCCACTCAAGAATAATTTGCTGCCAAAGTAAGTACATCAACATTTCAAGACACCAAGATATGGTAGCATTTCAGACTTTGTTACAGAAGACTGGACAGCCATTCTGGCCCTTCCTTACTAATCCCGAAACCAGACTAAGTAGTAGACGTTCTCTTTGCCGTCCTTATATTTTTTTCTTTCTCTTTTAAAGCTCTTTTTGACCATAGACTTGTAGTCTCAGCACACTAGGAGTCATCTAAATTGGCCACCAGATTCACAATCACCTTTTCATTTGCTGTAATGGAAGATTTGTAAGGAAGGGGCCTTTTAATTGTTACCCAACACACAATTCCATGATGTGCACCTTGAGTATTTGTCACAGTATTGTCACTAGCAAAATCTGGGTCAGCGGAGTTGGAGCTTTGATTTTCTTCGGTGTGCCACAGTCTTGCTCATTGTCACTCCAGCTACCTTGGAGACTTGCTAGAGTGTGAAAACACAATGACCCCGTCCTCATGATGCAAATGCTTAATCCCTGGGATCACCTTAAGCTTCATTTCTAAATGGAATGTTATTAAATAAATAAATCTAATAAGAAAAAGTCCAAGGGCTAAAATCCTTCTCTTTCCTTTTCCTTCTTCATACTGTTATTTCCATTGGACAAATTTCCCTTTTGTGCATCTTTAAATAGAATATGGATCCTCTGCATCCTTTGTTGAAATAGCATGGCTCTAGATTTGCTAGGTCTATGAGGTTTTAGGAAACAAAAGACATCCTTCTCATTATGCTTTATCATAATGAAACAAAACTCCCTAAATTAAATCTAAAATCATCCTAATAACAGCACCTTTACAAAATGCCCCTGGAAACTGCTCCAGATTCCCCGTCTGCAAAATACCACACACAGTGTCTGCTAGAGGACTCAGCCTTTTGTGCTCCGTGACATCTCCGCCTCCTAATCTAGAGCAACAATTACCAGTTAGGGGAGAATGGTCCCTATGGGTGGCACACTAGCAGACCACACATGATGAGATTGCTCTCCCCTTTGGAAGGCTGTGATTTAAGTTTATAGGTGGGGCCAATGGGTTAATTTTCACGGTCTCATTCACTACACTTACCAGTATTCAAGGACCTTCAAATAGCTCTGCTATCAAAACTCACTAATCCAAATCAGTTTATAAAAACACTCTCAGATTAACAAATCAATGATACTTACGCACCACAAAATTGGCTACCACTTAAAGGCTTTATGCTGACTAGATTTATAGCCTGCGTAAATCCTATCCTCATGTAATTTAGATGGAAGACAAGCAAGGGGTATCTCTGCTGTCTACTTGCGGCAGTGTAGGCTGAAAAGGAGAGCGATTCTTTATTACTGATGTATAACGGCATGCATTTAAAAGCTATAAAGGAAGAAGCAATGAGGATACAATAGTCCAATTCTGAAATTGTCATTTAATCTAGTTTAGGGAGCTTTGAGGACATTATAAGGATGCTAGTAAAATAAGCTTTGAACGCAGGTGTCATTATGTTTCTATGTACTGGGGATCATTTCAGAAACACAATTCAAGATTTTTTTTCACTTTTCTAATTATAAATAAAATAGGGTTTGTTTCAACTAAAAATTACCTTCCTGGGTACTTCAGTGCTAATCTGAGATTAAAAACAATAAGTTTGGCCATCCTTATGAAAAAAGGAATGTTATTCAAATATCAGTTTTATTGTTTTCTTTTAAGGTGTTTTGGACACCTGAAACACACCGTAGCTAACATACTCCAAGCATTGAATTCTAGTAGTAGCATCCATTAAATTCTTAAAATCTCTTGATTTCAGTCCTTGGTGAGAATAACCCCTGCTTCAAGAAGGATCTAATACTACAGCCTGCATTTGGGGTTTCTGGTTCAAAATTTAAAGTAAAATATTAGTTCTTGGAATTAATATAGAAAGATCACATGAATATTAATAAGAACATATCAATAGAAAGTTAACTGTTAGGATTAAATTTTTATTCTATGGGTATAAATAATAGGTAGATATTTAGTTACTAGAACACATCCTATGACTCAGTAGATGGATCTGAGGCCATTTAGTAATATTTGTAACAAACAGGATGGTTTCTTCATGCTGTTCTTGTTTTAATGAGGGAAACGGCCATGAAGGGGATGATGGGTTTTGTGTTGCTTAGTGACCAGAATAAGAAGGACACCAAAATCCCTACACAACAAACCAAACCACTTCTTGAGGGAAGCACAGAACTTATTTGAGGTCTCTTCAGGAATGCTAGCTTTAGTAAATAATATAGGGTGCCCAAAATTAAGTTTCAGATAAACGTGAGCTTCAGGTAAACAGGGAGTAAGTTTTTTTCAGTTTAAGGATGTTCCAGATATTTTTGTTTACCTACAATTCAAATGTAACTGAGTATCCTATAGTTTATTGGCAACCCAACCAACCCAAAACTTAAACATATTTGTAAGAGAAGGTCATTTACAGCATATAGTTTATGCCTCTATTTCTTATAGAATAACTAGGATGAGTATAATGAAAACTAGAATATTTTCTAAAAACTACAGCTCCTAACTTCAACATGTATAATCTACTGCATGCTATGAAAAAAAATTAAAACTATTAAACTAGACCAACTCTAGTACACAACTAAACATTATCAAATCAATCTATTCCAGGAAGTGAGGATTATCTGTATTTCACTAGTAGATGTTTGAAAAAACATGATTTTTTTTTCTTTCAAAAAACTTGTTAACTTTTGAAGTTCCTCTTCAGAAAGACATGCATGGTTTTCATCTCAAAAGGAAAGAGAAAATATACATAAAGCACGCACAAAGCCATGTACACATGTCCATGTACACGTGTGCACATAATTGCTAAAGATTTTGCTTCTTCTACACATTCCAGGGCTTTGTGTGTTCTTTATATGATTTTCCTTTTCATATATATTTTTAAATTTTCTTTAAACCAAAATGTGATCAAACAGGATTAATTTCTGAAGAGCAATTATGATTTTATTCAGACTCCATATTTTGTCTGAGTAAACAAATATCCTAATCTTGGCTTCCCAATGGAGAAATCTGGCAGCCGCCACTCTGACCAAGTGATCAAAGTCACCATCACCAGCTGACGCGTGTGCCTCCTCAGAAGGGTAAGCCTTCACTTCTGTGACTTGCCTGCTGAAATGCATAGCATGGGCCTCGGTATGGGGAACCATCAGCAAACCCCAACTGAAGGACACTGAACAAAATAACTGGCCTATAATCATCAAAACTGTCACCATCATGAGAAGAAAAGAAGGACCGAGGGACTGATCCTGAAACGGTGGAGTGAAGGATGAGGAAGCTGAACACCACACATGTGCTGATTTTTTTCCCCATTAGGCACATGCTTAAGAAACCCGTGAGATCTAAATAAGGTCTGCGTACCAGGTAAGAGGATGACAGCAACAGGAGTTTCCTGATTTGGATAACTGTGCTATGGTGATGTATCAGATTACTCTTGTATTGAGGAAATACATTCCGAAGTTTTTAGAAGTGAAGAAGAACCACGTGGGCAGCTTACTCTCTAAGAGGGCAGGATCGAAGTCTATGGGTCCCTGTGTTCAGATGTAGCAGAGACAAGTCAATGAGTGTCCCGTTGAAGAGTACATGGAAAATCTCCTAGTCTGGCAACTTTCTTCAGAAATCTGAAAGTATGCCAAAATAAACAGCTAAAAGAAAGAGCATTTCTTTTGGCAAAAATTCGTCCCATGTTATTAGGAGAGGAGTCTTTTTTGTCATGCAGCCTACTGGGCCTGCATAAAACACCACTGCGAAGCCACGCTGGCTACAGGGCACTGAGCTGCCTCCTCCACGCGTCCCCCCCAGTGAGACACAGGATGGCTCCCCAGCCTGCAGTTCTCTGAATGCTTCGGTGTGTTTCGCTTTTACAGCTGAGAAAGTTTGAGTTTCTATAACATCCACAGACAATTTGGACCATATCTAATCAAGCCAGTGCAGTACAAAGCAATGGCTCAAATACCTAACGGTAAGGGTGGTTCTGTTTTTGATTGCTACTGACTCTAATTGAATAGCATTATGAATGGTCTCGAATGGTATGCTCAATCACCCAAATCTGCAATAACTCTGCACATCCTATTCCATACTATTTTCTCCACCTATAAAGTATTCTAATGGAGACCAAACAAAGGAATGATGCCATTTTTACCTGACTTTTTATAAGACAAGGTAATCCCATCTTTTCTAATAGCATATTGAATATGCAATGTTTTTTAAAGGATGAATGCCTTGTCTGTAGCCTGAAGCACTGTTTTGTGATCGTTATACGTAGGATTATTTTGGATATACAGAAACTAATTTCTGACTTACAGATTAAGGACCAAAATATAAAGAAAAAATACATTAAGTTTTGATAAATAGACTTATTAATTTCAGCTAATTTTAACATCATTGTATGTCTACTTATAGTCAGCTTTCTCTATCTGTGGATTACATCCTTGGATTCAATCACCCACAGACTGAAAATATGCCTCCCTCCCCCCAAAAAAAGAAAAAAAAGGCACAGCTATACCAAACATGTGCAGACATTTTTCTCGTCATTTTTCCCTAAGTAATACAGTATAATAGGTGATTTAAAGTATATGGGAGGATGCGCATAGGTTGTGTGTAATTACTGTACCATTTTATATAAAGGACTTGGGCATCTGCAGGTTTTAGTGTCTTGGGAGGAAGTTGATTCCTAGACCCAATCTCCCATGAATCCTGGGAGATGACTATGATATAAGACCAGTAACAGGAGAAAACTAACATAGAAAGAATACCGTATCCTAAATACGTATTATTCATGTATTTCTTCTACAAGTATATATTAAATAACTACCAAATGCCAGGAATTGGTCTAGATATGAGGAGTAGAAATACTTAAGACAAGTCTCTGCCCTCATGGAACTTACATTCTACTAGGTTAGATACAACCTAAGTAAACAAATGAAAGAAAAAATCAAATCCTAACCATCCTAACCACGAGGGAGAAAGATCAAGTAGAGAAGGTGTTGTCGAGGGAGGAGGTCCCAGAACATCAGTGAAGTCCTCAATGAGGAGGAGTGTGGAGTGGAGTTGCAGGATGGTGGGAACTGACCAAGAAGGCGTGGACAGAACCGGTAATCAGAGTGGCCACACCCTGGTGGAGGGCAGGTCAGGCTGGGAGTGGGTTTATGGGAAGACTGGAGGTGAGTCCAGCGATGGCCAGGAGGCAAGTCACCATTGGTTCCTCAGGCCAGGATAAGGGTTGAGGCTTAATTCCAAGAGTGGGGAGGACACAGTGGAGGAAGTCGCAGTTTTCATATCTTAAGGACCATTTTACTTAGAAAAATATTTAGATTTGTAGAAGATTTAGAAAGATAGAACAAGAAGGTCTCACAGACCATTTGGTCAGCTTCTTAAGGGTTAGCATCTTACACAGCCATGGTGCATGTCTCAGAATTCTTTATGTGTAGAAAGTAACTGTGAACTGGTAATCATGACCAACATTTACTGAGTGTTTACTGTGTTCCAGGCAAGGGGCTGTCCATGTATCAAGCCATGAGTCCTCGCACAATCACCATGTGTCAAAGGAAGTGTTATTTCTTTCTTTTTTTTTTTTTTTGCGGTACTGGGGATTGAACTCAGGGGCATTCGACCTCCGAGCTACACCCCCAGCCCTATTTTTTATTCTTTATTTTGAAACCGAGTCTCACTAAGTTGCGGAGTGCCTCACTAGGTAACTGAGGCTGGCCGCGAACCCGGATCCTCCGGTCTCAGCCTCCCGAATGCTGGGATTACAAGCGTGCACCACCACGCCCGGCTTGGAAGTGTTATTTCTATGAGCCCATCCCACAGATGAGGCCACGAAGCTCCTGTGTCCTGTGGTCAGTGGGACGAGGCTGGCCTCCAAGTGCATCCTGGTGGTTCCCAATCTGAACTCTGGAAATGAATAGAGGTGCAGGTCTAGAAGTGACCCCAGAGGTCATGGAACAGAGGCTGGGATCTAGGGCAGGAGGGTGAGGCAGGAGCCTGCTGATGGGTTGCACACTGGGAAGAAAGAGAAAAGGCCTCAAGGAAAAGTCCCACATTTTGATTCTGAGCAGAGGAGAAAGACCGGAGGAGCAGATGGGCGGGCGGGGGAGCTCTACTTGGAACACACTGAAGCCAGGGAGTCATGAAGCATCCCGTGGCAGCCAGGAGGAGAAAGTGGGCATTTCAAGAGTAGACAGTGACAATCAGGGTCCTGTCCCTGAGCTCATATAGGGGGAGGTGACAGACTGTCCACTGGACTTCGTCCCACATCTGTTGCAAACCCATCTAACACTTTGCAAGATGTGAAAAACAACAAGAATTCATTCATGGTTTCCTCCTCTTCCAGACTTTCATTCCAGCCGTCTTATCAGAAGACAGACAAGGAGGGAAGAGGGAGAGAAGGAAAGGGAGGGGGAGGTGGGCGGGGAGAAGACGTTAAGGCAGAGAAAATAAGAGCTCTCCAGATGAGCTGTACGGCCCCTCCCACTTCCCTTCTGACAAACAAATTTATCTCATTTCTGTCCAGCATCAAGCTAGCCACGAAAGGCAACTGTATATTTTGTTTCATATTTTTATTAGAATTCAGTTTAATTTTCTGTTTTAGAATTTATTATTAGCTCCTTGGGCCTCGCATTACAGGTCCACACATTTGATTTATAATATCGACGATTAAGTTGTTTCTGGTATAACCTTTACAAAGTTAAAATACATAGACATTTTTGCCTGGAAATTATCAGATTTTTAAATCGAAGTGACTCGAACAACCAACAACCTTTAAAAATATTTTGGAAGTGTAAGTAGATGTGCAAGAAAATCATAGATGATAAAATTACAGTTGGTGAAGAAGAGGAAAAAATTCATGATAGAAAACAACAACAGAAACGGTAAGAAATAAATGCACTGCAAATTGCAGAGAAGAAACAGCAGAAGCAGATGGCCAGAGGTCAGAGGATATCTGAGTGAACTCAGATTGCAAGTTATTTGCCTACATTAAGATAAAAAGAGCCCAGAGAGCCTTACTTGATAAATGGAGCCCCACGGATGGATGCCCTTGTGTATTCAAAAGGACAAACCGTGCTGGAAGAACTCTAAATTTACAATATAATTATTGACTCCAAGTGGTAATTTCAACTATAAAGTGGTGACAGAATAATTACATTCATGATCCTCTTCTGTGTTGGATAAAATAGCGCAAATTCTTTGGCCCGTCTATTACAGGAACATCAAAGAATATGTTGTGAGGTTCAGGTGCCTTAAGAACTGTAGAGGCGCTCACGGCCATCTCTCCAGCTGACAACCTGGCCACACGAAGGCCCTGCAGAGGAACCTCCGGGTGCTTCATGATGTGGATCTCACCCACACAGACAGGCAGCAGAGGGGTGTGAGATCCAAGCCCCCAGAACAGAAAGGCCAAGGCTTCTGCCGCATCCTGGGGTTGGGTCTGGTTTCCTCTTATTGTGCGACAGCCCCACTCTCTTCCGTCCCTTCTCTCTTTTTCCATGTATGTGGTTAGCTTGGGCTTCCTCAGGATGCCGTCCAGCCCCCTCAGGGTCTCTGGGGATCTCTCTGGACAGCCCAAGACCCCTCCCAGGGGCCAGGAGGTAAGCCACTGCTGGTCATCCTAAGAGCTGGGCCTGCTCTAGTGCTCTGTGCTCTGCACTTGACCCCTCAAAGCAGACACAGGCCAGCCTGGAATCCAGGATTCCAGGGCGCTGGACCCACCCCTGTGGCCAGAGTTATCCCCCCATAGCACAGTGGTGGCCTTCTTTATGATAATTTAGAGGCTTATAATGGAAAAAGGGGGAGGAGGTCCCTGATTTGTGGAGGGAATGAGGAGGAGGGAAGACACCTTTGCACCAGGGTTGTTGGCTGCCTCTCCCTAACCCCAGCGACAGCTCTGGATCCGCTCTCAGCAGATGCACTGCAGACAGAGAGCCCGGAAGCACCTGCAGCTGCCATTGTCATGGAGTAGACAGTGGGGGGGGGGCAGCAGAGAGGCCCCACAGGAGGGCTGGAGGCCTGTGGTCTTGGGGTCAGAGAGGACGAAGCATCCTCTGTCCACCGGAGAGGGCAGGTGACACTGAGCTGCCCCCACACCCACAGGGACAGCAGCTGACTGGTCCTTCACACGTCCTTGGCTTGGTCAGCTGGGGTGTGTGGCAGGACAGTGGCTGTCTGCAGGTGTGTGTCCAGGTGCTCAGCAACAGAGAAGATGGAACAAGAGCGGGGAAAGGCTTCCTAGGGTTGGGAGTAGAGAATGCCTTTTCTGGAAATGCGAGTTACTCCACACTAAAGGACTAAACTAAAGGAGTTCACATCCGAGAGGTCAAGGTTCACCTATGCTGGACACCTTTATCTTTGCTAGTACTTGTACAGAAAATAACTGGGAGCCAGGTGTACCAGTGCTTGCCTTTGATCCTAGTACTTGGGAGGCTAAGACAGGAGGAACAAAAGTTCATGGCCAACCTTAGCAACTTAGTGAGGCCCTCTATAACTTAGCAAGACCCTGTTTCAAAAGATAAATAAATAAATGAAAATAAAGGTAAAGCTCACAGGTAGAATGCCCTTGAGTTCAATCCCAGTGCCACAAAAACAAAAACAAACAAAAAGAAAAACAAAAGCCATGGAAACGGCCTCTCTTCTCCACAAGTTTCCACGAGGAGGCCCCAGCAGTAGCCAGCGGCAGCCTCTAGGGACTGGGCACAAAACAGGCTGCGCCCTTCGTGCGCCCGCCCTCGCATGGCGTGGGTGTATTTCTATTTCTGTCTGGCGGTAGAGGCTCCAGCAGGTTCTCTTGCTAGGTGAAGAGCTAGTGCTCGTTTCTTCAGCAGCACTCATGTTACTAAGAAAATGTTGGCGGCCACTGTTCTTTGTCTACACGGTAGTGATCTGCTCCCTTCTCCCCTGTGAACAAGCTGGCTCAGGTCGGCACGCAGAGCCTTGCATCTGCTGGCAGGAGGCGCCCTGACTCAGAGACTTTGTGACTGGTCCCGACTTGTCACAGGGCCCATTTCCCACTCACCGTCATTATTTTGGGAGTGCTCATGCGGCCCTGTCTTGTTCAGTGAAAAAGACCGGGAAGCTGCTGGGGGCTCCTGGGAAGTATTTTCTCTTCTGATTCCAAGAGAGAAATCCCAAAGGACAAAAGAACTTTTTGCCATCTCTACTCATTCCTGTTTGGATTCAGGGGTGATGAGGCAATGTCTTGGGTTATGGCAGCCGTGGCGTAAGGTGAGGCACACATATTGAAGAACAAGGAGCCTGGGCCCTTCAGGAGTGTGAGTTCCTAAAGGAACTCTCGCTGAGCCTCCTTCTGGACTTCTTGTAAACAAACAAAAACATGTCTTTGTGTTTATTTACGCCTCAGTTGATCAGGTTTTCTGTTATTAGAGCCAAAGGCATTCCTTTGAGGAGGAGACTGTGATCCATGACTGTTTTCATAATGCACCTTTCCACACAGCTAGGGCTTGCTGAGAAACGATTACAGCAACCTGTGTTAATGGATGATGCATGGCAGACATGCCTTGGAGTCAGAGATAGCAAATTGTTCCTGGGACGAGCAGGCTTATCTCCTCGGGAGCCATTCACTTACATTCTCAGGCTAATAAACACCGCGGACCTTTCCCTCCTTTCTCTCATAAAGGATTTGTCTACCTTCCCAGACTAGTCCTCTAGGAGGAAGTGAGCAGGCCTGATGGTTGTTCTGTGTGAGCTCTGAGTGTCCTAATGTCAGGGGTCCTCTGCTGGGGTGTGGCCACAGTACTTGGAACATCTGGCTCTCACTTTGCTGCTCCTGGGGCATGGAGAGCAAGTGCTCTGCCCTTCAGTGCTCCATGAGTAAATATGACCCTTCCTCTGATCCAGAGTACCCTCCAGATGATCTCTCAACACACACACACACACACACACACACACACACACACACACACACACGGTAGTTCAAGTACCCGCTCAAATCCATGCACGATTCTGCATTGTTAGTGCAGAAGGGGGTCGTCTCTGATAGCTTTCCTCCGAATCTCAAAGGAGTCAGTAAGCAAAACCAAATTAAGAACCACTGTTGTATAAGCTAGTAGAGTGGAAACCTCCTGAGGAAAAGAACATTGCCTTAATATCTGTAGGCCTAGCACCGTGCTTGATATCTAGTAAGTGCTCAATAAACTTTGGTTAACTGAATGAACAAATGAATGAGTTGCTGTCTTCTAGCCTGTGCCATGCCTAGTGCTTTGGATGAATGAAATAAGTGTGTGACACTAAAATATAAGCCCATCAGCCATGTGCTCACGCAAACAGGTGTATACCAGACAAAATTCTATGTATCAGCATTAAATTCTGATAAATTCTATATTAAGGAGCACATACAGCTTTATGATTGAATAGAAGAGTTTGGTACATCCCAGTGTGCACCTCGAGGAAGAGGCAAGAACTGCAGAGGGAGAGGGAGAGGGAGGGAGAGAGGGAGAGAGGGAGAGAGGGAGAGAGGGAGAGAGAGAGAGAGAGAGAGAGAGAGAGAGAGAGAGAGAGAGAGAGAGAGAGAGAGAGAGAGAGAGAGAGATCGATCCACTCGAGCTGTCTACCTAACATACGGGCTCAGTCATATGCAACATCCATTTTGCATCTAGGAATCTTGAGTTTTACCAATCCCAATCCTTCTTTTTAGCAATGCAAAGCTGGAGTCAAACCCCCAAACATACACAGGCTTATGACTTCTACATCATATGAATTCTGTATAAAACAGGATTATGTGGTCTAATTCATTAGCTCATTTAGCTAAGCCCTCAGTTTCTATTCCACAGACTATATTTTTCTTTTTCCAAAGCATAAGATACAGGATTTTAAAATAATATATATGACCAGATCATATACCACCAATTGATGTGTTAGGTCTTTTTGTAAATCCTCTTTCCAATTATCCTCTTTCTTTGGCCGGGGTAACAGCCGGTGCTGTGGACTGAACTGTAGGCATTCTTCAAAGAGACATGCTCCTGTTCCTGGGCACCCATTAGTGCCACCTTGGTCAGCCACAGGGTCTTTGTAGACATAATCAAAATAATAGGAGGTCATTAGAGTGGGCCCTAACCCAATATAGCTGGTCTTCTTATAAGAAGACAAGAGGCCCAGAGACAGGGAGAAAGGTGACGGCAGCCGTGCATGCTCAAGCCGAGGAATGCCTCTCCTGAGAGACAGACGCTTAAACATCTCTTCCCCTAGGGAGCACCTTCCCCGAGGGAGCACGGTCCTGCCTGGATTCACATTACTCGGTGTGAAGTGTGCGGGCCTCTATTCCTGTGTTGTAAGTCATCCAGATTTGGGGTAGACTAATTTTTTTCCAGGCCTCGGCAATTAACACAGTGACGGAGATGGGGAGATGACTGTTTTCTTCTGACTCATTTCCTGCGGGTGCAATGCTGCCTCTTGTTTGTCACCACAGGAAACTGTCGACTCCCCGATGAGAGAAGGTGGGCCCAAGGAGATCACATTGCAGAGCGCAGAAGCAGCTGAAAGAACATTCTCTCAACATAGAACTGCGGCTTGCCCTAATCAACACCCGTCTTTTGAGAAGTCTCTCCAGGAATATTGGTCTAATGAAAATAGGCTTCCTCTGGAGTCTCATAATTCAAGAGCAGAAAACATGCCCTCAATTTGGGAGAAGGCATCTTGGACAGATCATTTAAAAGCGAGGAAAGTATTAGATTTTCCTTTACACCAGGTAAATTTGCAGACATTTTAAATATACTTTTATGGGCGCACGGTAATTATACATCATACTAGGTATAAAGTAAGAGTAATTTATATGCACACAACTCTTGGGGCATTTCTCCACATCACTCCCTCCCCTCCCTCATACAAGTCGTTGAGATTGGCATTGGTAATTTAATGTATGCACATAGCATTATTTCAACTGTTATCTTCTTTACATCTCTATTCCCTTCCTCCCTCCCCAAAGCCCCTCCATCACTCCATTGGAGCCACTGCTCCTCTATCTGAGGTTACCCTTGTTTCCCAGTTTCTACATATGAGAGAAAACGTATAACTGTTCTCCTTTTGAGACTATCCATTCTTGGTTAGCATAATACTTTCAAGTTCCATCCATTTTCCTGCAAATGACATAATTTTGTTCTTTTTTAGGGTTGAGTAAAATTTCGCTGTGTGTATATAGCACAGTTTTGTCATCCGTTCATCTGTTGATGGACACCATAATTTGCTATTATAAATTATGCTGCTATAAACACGGATATGCAGGAGAAACCTGCATAAGTTTAACTACAACCAGCTCTTTGGCAGTTTTCACCTTCTTATCAGCTTGGATGTTCTGTCTGCTTTTGGTGGAGGTAGAAGATTGACAATCTCTCACTGGCTGCTCAATTTCTTTCTTTACTTTGTTCTTCAAAACCATTCCTTAAACTACTTTAAAGTATTTTCTTGAAATTTAGGCTCTCGTGTGTTCTTGGAAAGAAAACAAAAAAATGTCGATAGGTGGGGAAAAACTAAGAGACAGAGCATCACAGGGATTTTTAGACGTTTCCCCACTGTGTCCCTGGCCCGATGAAGGTGAGACCCAATGGTGCGATTTTTCCAAACACCCACAAAAGAAAATACCATGCTTAGTTCCTCACGAACTCCTTTAAGATTTATATCATTAATAAATGTATTAAATCTATCCCATTAATAAATTTATCAAACCCATATCATTTAATAAATTATACATGGGGCTCAACTAGAACATACTTTCTTCTTTATTGCACAGTGGATTCTCTTAGAAAAGCTCTGCATATTGACTTCTTAGAAGGTCCTCCAAATTTCTGTTTGGAGGAGCCTACTTTTCATTCTCCATTCAGTACTGTCCTTTCTTCTCCCTCTTACCTCTCCTTCCTTTCTTTCCTTCCTTCCTTCTTTTCTTTCTCTCTCTCTCCTTCCTTCCTTCCTTCCTTCCTTCCTTCCTTCCTTCCTTCCTTCCTTCCCCTCCCTCTCTCCCTCCCTCTCTCCTTCCCCCTTTCGTTCTCTCTCTCTCTCTTTCTTTCTTCCTTTCCCTCCCACATTCTGATGAGCTAGAGCCACCCTCATTGCCCCTGCGAGGGGCACCCTGGCTTCTGCCATATTTGCCAGCAATTCTTTCTTTTCTGTCCCCATCCATTAGGGTGGAGTCCCCTCCCCTTCCAACTGCGTGCTCCCGCTCCAAATCCCACCTGACTGGGATCAAGTCAGAGACACCAGGGCCCATTTTCCCCAACAAGTATTTGTTGATCTGGCTCTGTGACAGGTACTTCATCAAGGTAATTAAATAATTAGGCAAGATAAAATTTAGGTTAGGCACTGTCCTTACTCACTCAGTGCGTCATTATTGGTGTATCCAGATAGTACTAGTTAATTCATATAGTCCATGTAAAATACATTCTAGAAAGCTCTATGGTTCTGTAGAGTGGGCATACTCACGTGAATGTAGATTGACGTTATTTCTTCAACACTAACCTCACTTAGATGTTACTCAAGACAAGGTATGTTTTTTGGATATATAAGTAGGAAGGAAGAAAATATTCTCAGTGACTAGATGGGTATTTCTGTATCAAGTGCTTAAAAAATATTGGCCCAAATGATAATAAGTTATCAAGAAAGTTAATACAAACAAGGCCTAAGGTCCCTTATGAAGGATTAATAAAGTTGGTCAGACAACGGGCCATAAGTGGATCCTGGAAACCATTGAGACCATGTCACTGCAGGAAGTGTACTCTCTGAGGGACAGGTTTGCACGGTGAGAGGTGACACTCAACAAGTATTTATTGACAGGGGAATGCATGTAGAGAACTGGTCTCAGTGCTGGGGCAAAGAGATGAGTGAAACATGCATGCTTCTAAGCAGGCATTCTAGGAGGAGAACACAGAAATTAGCAGATTAACAGAAGCAGCCCCAAACTACCAGACAGTGAGGAGTGCCACTTAACTACAGAGTTAAGATAATCAAGCGATGAGATATGATTCCAGTATTAGAAAGATCATCCTGCCTTCCATTTGATGGCATGAAATAAAATTTTGAATTTTTGTGGGAGAATCATTTTGCTAAGAATTGAAATAATTTAAACTAAATAAACCTTTTCAGGCCAACCTAAAAAATATTACTTTTGATGAACAGAGTACAGGATGTTCCTGTAAATGAGTGAGCTTTCTTATTTCTTGCCCCAATGTAAACAAAGCTAACCCAGCGTACTTTGGACTGTCCCACAAGGCTGAGCGCTGCTGCCATCCCAACTGCCCCTTGTCCCCTGTTCTGTTTTCTGTGCAAAGAATATACTGCGCCCAGTATGGTGACACATGCTTTTAATTCCAGTACTTGGGAGGCTGAGACAGGAGGATCGCAGGTTCGAGGCCAGTCTCGGCAACTTAGCTAGACCCTGTCTCAAAAAGGAATGAATGAATGAATGAATGAATAAATAAATAAATAAATAAATAGGGCTTCCAGGGTTTAATACCTCGCAAAGCGCACGTGCGCGTGCACACACACACACACACACACACACACACACACACACACCACACAAACCCTGGAGTGGAGTGCATGGAAAAATTGGGAATGACATGCCAAATGTAGTATTTTTCAAGTTTACTAAAGAGAAATCTTTTTTCATAAAATACATACTAATATTTCTACCCTAGAGTCTCCCAGGTTCATACTATTATGTCATAAAATTCAGTTTGAGAAAAAAAAGCATGAGTGAACTTTTATTATATTTATCATTTATGCTCATTTGTTCTGAAAATTCTGGCAAGTGGAACAAAAAAATTGAAAAAGTATAAGGTATAAGTATTGGAAGGGATATGAGGAGAATATTATTTTGAAATGATGAGATAAATCTAAGGAAACGATATGAAACCTCAGTAACCTAGAGAAATGGGCAAAGGAATTGGCCATGTATAAACTCATTATAGAAATATCAGTTCAGAGACAAAAAAAAAAAAAAAAAAGAAAGAAAGAAAGCTAAAGCAATCAAAACAGCATGGTACTGGCATAAAAACAGGTACAAAGGACAATAGTGTGGAATAGAGAACTAGAGACAACTGATTTTTGACAAAGAACTATTTGATAAATAGTGCTAGGAAAACTGTATATCCATGCACAGAATAATGAAACTACACCCCTCTCTCTTACTAACTATAAAAATTAACTCAAAATGAATTAAATACATAAACATAAGATCTAAACTATGTACCTGCTAGAAGGAAACTTAGGAGAAATGCTTCCAGACATTAGAACGAGCAGGAACATATTGGAAAGATCCCCAAAGCACAAGGAATAAAAGCAAAAATCGACAATTTAGATTTTATCAAACTTAAAAGCTTCTACACAGCAAAGGAAATAATTGAGTGATGAGATAACCTACAGAATAGAAGAAAATATTTACAAACTATGTGATGAGGGGTTAATATCCAAAGTATATGTGAAACTTCAAAAACTTGATAGCAAACAAACAAAACAAAAAACCAAACAACAACAAAAACAATAAAAATTGAGCAATAGCATTCACTTGGCATTTATCAAAAGAAGACATACAAATGGCCAACAGATATATGAAAAAATGCTCATCATCATTAATAATCAGGGAAATGTAAATTGAAACCACAATGAGATATTGCCTCGACCCAGTAGGAATGGTTATCATTAAAAGACTAAAGATAACAAGTATTGGCAAGTATGTGGAGAAAAAGGACCCTTGCACACTGTTGGTAAGAATGTGAATTGTAACAGCTATTATGAAATGCAGTATGGAGGTTCCTCAAAAAACTAGAGAGAGAGAAAGAGAGAGAGAAAGAGAGAGAGAGAAAGCGCGCACATTGTCATATGGTCATATGATCCAGCAATCCCACTACTTGGGTATATATCCAAAGGAAATTAAATTAGTATGATAAAGAGACATCTGCTATGATAAAGAGACATATGATAAAGAGATATTCTTTCTTTGTTATATTAGTTAATGCCTAGGGAACCCCCCTTTTCTGTATTGGGGATTGAATTCAGGGGTGCTCTACCACTGAGGCACACCCCAGCCCTCTATATCTATCTTTTTTTTAATTTTAATTTTGAGACAGGGTCTTCCTAAGTTGCACAGGGCTTTCCTCAGACTTATGGTCCTCCTGCCTCAGTTGTCCATGTAACTGAGATTACAGGTATAATCTCACTGAACCTGGCTTTAGGGAAACCTTTAACAGGAAATGTAATCTGAAATTAGTAATAACAACTATGACAGCAAGAATAACACACAAAGATTAAGTGGTGGAAACAATGGCATATATATCATATTACTGAATTGAAATGTAATTTTTCAAAGATTTTTTTCTGCAAAATATTTCATATTTGGAATATAGTTCTTATCAAATCTTAATAGGAGTCATTTGAAACACAAGAAAATAAACCCAAAGTAAAAACTGATAAAGATATGTCTTTGTAAATTAAAAATCTCTATATAAAAAAACAAAAACTAAAATGAAAACCAAGTCAACCATATTAAAAGCCAAAAGATAAATCAAGAACTTTAAAGAAATACTTGATAAACAAAGCCTTTACATCCTTAATATATAAAGAGTTTTTTTTTTTATAAATCAACCAAACCTCAAGGAAGCTCAGGGCTAAGGATAAGAACAGGAGATTTGCTATGGAAAAAATAAATACAAATGTCTAAAATTTACGCCTGATATAAGATTAAGGCTTATGGCTCATGTGAACAATTATAAATCACAAAAACCCATCACAATAAAGATAATGTTAATACACACACACACACACACACACACACACGCCAAATTAGCTAATCCATATTCTATTCTATCACATTAACCTTTTCTGTTAAAAGATGATAAAGGCATATTTTAATTAGAGTACTGAACAATGATTTTTAATTTCAGAATTTATTGCCAATTAATAACTCACCATAGGACAACAGAGTATATCAAAAGTTCTAATTTAGAAAATGCTGATCTACATCTCTGAAAAGGTCAGTGCATTTTTAAAAGTAAATGAATGACCAAGCTCTCCTCCTTATGAAAACCTCATCTTCTTTTTTCCTTTCCTTATACCTTCTTTCCCTCCTTCCTTTTCCCTTCCCCTCTCTTTCCTCATTATACATTATTAAATAGCAAAGTCATAATTTTACAGGTCAGAACAAACATTAGAAAATAATTCAGAACCACTACTCTCCAGTCACTTGAAGGAAAAAAAGCCTAAATGAAACTCCCATTAAAAAAAATAATTGCAGTTACCCTTGGAAATAATTCTTTCATTCATTCATTCATAATTTATCAGTGTATTTCTTAGTGAGAATTCCTAACTGGCAATTTACAACAAAATCCTCCTAAACTATATGAACCTTTTCGAAGTCATCATTAATTAGACTGTGATTCAAGTCTATATTACATATCTAAGAATTTACTGATTAATTTCATATTGAATATATTTGTTTTCTATTTACATTGTAGTATATTCAGCCTCTTATAACAGCACACCATGAATGGGACAGTCTAGACAACAGGAACTTATTTCTCCTATGAGAGGCTGGGAAGGCCTAGGTCAAAGCACTGGCAGGTTCCATGTCTGGTTAGATCCCTTGTCCTCATAGTTGGTGACCTCTCGCTGAGCCCCCAGTTGGTGGAAGGGGCATATGAGCTGCCTTGGGCCTATTTTGTAAGGGCATTGACCAATCTCGTGGGCTCCACCCTCCTGATCTAACCACATCCCCAAAGTCCCACTTTGAGGATTAGGATTTCAACTTATAAATTGTGGGGTACACAAACATTCATGCCATAGCAATTTAGTTCATGGGGAAAAAGTGAAAGAAAAACAAAAAATCATAATGTATTTTAGAGTCATCATTATTTAAAACACAATTTATTTGATAAAACAAAAAACTTTGATTATCTAATAGAACACTTACAATGTTATTTAAATATCAAAAGAAGCTAATTCAACCTGAACATGCAAAATAGCTTATATTCCTCGATATGTCTCAGTGGCTGAATAAATCTGTTTTCCAAAAATACTACATTTCAATCTTAGTGCCTTTGTGGGGGGAGAGCTCCCTATTTGTCATCTATCTTCCAAAGCAACTTTCCAGACACAAGTTGAATTCATGCTCTTCCTAAGTATTAGAATACTACATTTTTACATCAATTGTTCAAGTTATAGCAAAGATCTCCCACACAAATAATTTGCTAAAATAAAAATGTACAAGTGGAATTCAATACTGGATTATCTTCCATAAGTATTTGTGTCTTTGATATGACTGGATGAAAACACAAGTGTTCATTCATTTGGCCTTAATGCCCATTTGTTGCTTAGGACCTGTTAGACATGTTATATTTTCTTAGAAAATGTTAACACTGAAGAAGTGTACCTTATGGACTATTTTAGAATAGGAGAGAAATATTGAGGTTAAAATTTCCAAGAGATTTGCTCTCTGTGGATTTCTGGATTGTAAATAATTGGCCACCTCCAGCATCAAGTTACTGTTCAAAAGATAAGATTCCTTTCTCGGCACTTACAAATTTAGCATCACTTTTGTTTCTATTATATACCACTTAGATCTATACTTCAGACCACTTTAAGAACAAGCTGTTAACTTATTGTGCCTATATTAATGCAGCTGAGCAAATAGATGCTTATTATGAGTACCCAGGACTCCAGGGGAGAGAGCAAGATGCAATCTTTGTTCCAGAGAGCCCCTGGCTTGGTTGAGGAAATATGTAAGCAAGTATATTAAAAGGCAGAATGACAATGGTGCTAATAAAGCCTTTTGCTTATAAAAGTCTATAGTTGTCAAAGCCCTCTGGACACAGGGCCTCTCTTGATGTGCACAAGAAATATTTAAGATATACAATTGGGCAGACTCAATCATCTTTAGTTTGGAAATGAGAAAAATGAGAATTAGAACATTCCTAAGTGTCATATTCATAGAGCTAAAGCCTGGATTCTTTCCTGACATTTGTATGTTCTGTTCAAATAATTACACATGAGGCCTTTAGGCCGAAGTGTCTCTAAAGCCCTGGGTTTCTGCATCCGCTGAA
>PVLC010025965.1:9343-23261 GCA_004027655.1 Graphiurus murinus | reverse complement strand
TCCCAGCATTCGGGAGGCTGAGACCGGAGGATCCGGGTTCGCGGCCAGCCTCAGCTACCTAGTGAGGCACTCCGCAACTTAGTGAGACTCGGTTTCAAAATAAAGAATAAAAAATAGGGCTGGGGGTATAGCTCGGAGGTAGAATGCCCCTGAGTTCAATCCCCAGTACCGCCAAAAAAAAAAAAAAAAAAAAAAAAGAGGGTCTAAGTTGCTGAGGTTGGCCACAAACTTGTAATCTTTCTGCCTCAGCCTCCCAAGTACTGAGATTACAAGCATGTGTCGCCACGCCCAGTTTATATATTTTAGAAATTAACTAAGCACTTTGTCTCACCACTTTGAGATAACTGTTATGATAAATGCTACCTTTTATATGCCACTTTATACATATATACAAATGCTTATATCAATAGATATGGCATAAATATTTTAAATACATTCCTTTTTTGTGGCACTGGGGATTGAACCTATGGGCACCCAACCTCTGAACTACACCCCCAGCCCTTTTATTTTTTACTTTGAAACAGGGCATTGCTAAATTGTGAGGGTCTCACTAAGTTTCTGAGGCTGGCCTAGAACCTGCGATCCTCCTATTTCAGCCTCCCAAGTACTGAGATTACAGATATACACCACCACACCTGATTTATAAGCCATTCTTTTGTCTACTGCTTCCTATTCTTTCAATTCTACCTTTACATGCCAGACATTCATGGTTAATGACATTTTTATATCCTTCCATCCTCAAAGTTATGTTTTATTGTTTTACAAGAATTAAGACCATATTATATCAACTTTTATGTACTTGTGCTTTAAGCAATCTACCTTATTCATTTTTTTAAATGGTTGCATAATGTCTCATGATAGATATGTATAATGCCTTCAAACATTCCCCCATAGATAGACTTTTATTTTAGTTTCAGGTTACAATAAAAATATTTGTATATAAACTGGGCGTGTTGGCACATGCTTGTAATCCCAGTACTTGGGAGGCTGAGACAAGAGGATTGCAGGTTCGAGACCAGCCTCAGCAATTTAGGGAGGCCCTTAGTAACTTAGTGAGACCGTGTTTCCAAATAAAAAATAAAATACAAGCCAGGCATGGTGGAGCATACTTGTAATCCCAGTACTTGTACCGGAGGATTATAGGTTTAAGGATAGCCTTACAAGTAGTGAGACTCTCATCAACCTAGCGAGACCCTGTTTCAAAACAAAAATAAAATAGTGCTGGGGGTACAGCTCAGAGGTAGAATGCCCCTGGGTTCAATCTCCAGTGAGACACACACACACACACACACACACACACACACACACACACACACACTCTCTCTCTCTCTCTCTCTCTCTCTCTTTCTCTCTCTCTCTCTGTATACATATCCTTATTTTAATGCTTAATGATTTTGTTTCTATGACACTACATGCCCAAAAGGAAGGATGACATACTCCAAAGTGCTTGGTGTTACAAGACCCTTCTAATTTTTGCGAACTGGATTCATATTTATTTATTGGCATTTCCTTGTGGGTATTTTGTGGGGGAAAGGGGTACTGGGAATTGAACCCAGAGGCATTCTACCTCTGAGCTATACCTCCAGCTTATTTTGATTTTTTATTTTGATACAGGGTCTTGCTAAATTACTGAGGCTGGCCTCAAATCTGTAATCTTCCTGTCCCAGCCTCCCAAGTACTGGAATTACAGGCATTCAGCATGTGTGGCTTCCTTGTAGTTTAAACTTATATTTCTGATAAGTAATGTGGCACACAGTTTAAACACTAATGGATATATTAGATTTCTTTAGTAAAGTATGTGTGCACAGCTTTTACCTAGTTATTTTGATGGGGGGGTGTTCTTCTGTTTTCATCTTACCAATTTTTGGTTCCTTACAGACTTACTGATCTCATTGAAAACCCTTGTATTTCAATATTTTATTCATATTACAGTAAAGTAATAATGTATAACTCTTATATTACACAGCAGTCCCTACGGCAAATGTCACAAAGGCCTGATATTCACTTTATCACATACCCTTGGCAGCCAAGAGAATATGATTTAGGAGTAAAAAGTGCAGCAAGCTCCAAGACTACTCTCAGAATAAAACAGTCACTATCAGTATCCACAGAACTCAGAAACAGGTATACACGGATGGCATTTTTATTATAGTAAAGAAATACAGATTAAAGTCAACAAAAGTAAAAGGGACAGGGCAAAGTACAGGATTGACCAGGCATGAGTGTTCAGATGCCCCCTCCCTAAGGAATTGTATGCCCCATGCTTAACTTTCCTGACAGTGATGTGTGAAAAAATGTAAAGCAGTATTGTCAACCAGGGAGGCTGACCCAAGCCTTGGTGCCCAGGGATTTTTATTGGGGGTCAGTTGCAGAGACATGGAGCACATGTGTGGCTGATCTTTTTCCAGACTATCCAGAGGTCAAACTAACACCTCCTGGCCCATAGCCCCTGCCATAAACCACACTGTTAACATAAATTGTCTGGAGTGGCTCAAGGCCTCAGGCAAACAGAGACACACTAAAGAGTTTCCAAGGGGTTAGAGGTTATCTCCCAAGAGCTGCTCAAGAGTCAGAC
The DNA here is from genome assembly GCA_004027655.1 of Graphiurus murinus. Classification (NCBI taxonomy): domain Eukaryota; kingdom Metazoa; phylum Chordata; class Mammalia; order Rodentia; family Gliridae; genus Graphiurus; species Graphiurus murinus. Next base: position 20,686 of record PVLC010025965.1, on the reverse strand, counting down.
CCTTCTTTGTAAAAGACCTTTTTTGGGGGGAATGCACAGAGTTTAAACGCTCCAGATCTGCTTAGTCAACCTTTTCACCTTTCATTCACAACTCCTACCTCTTTCTCTAAAAGGAGTGATTTAAAAATGCAATGATGAGCCATATGTGGTGGCTGCACACCTGTAATCCCAGTACTTGGGAGGCTAAGAAAGGATCTCAGGTTTGAGGCCAGTCTCAGCAACTTAGTGAGACTAAACTCTGTTTCCAAATAAAAACAATAATAAGGATTGGGGAGTGCTCAATGGTAGAATGCTCCTAGGTTCAACCCCAGTACCAAAAAAAGATTAATAAAAAATAATAATAGTCAGAGCCAGGTACGGTAGTGTATGCCTATTATTCCAGTAGTTGGAAGACTGAGACAGGAGAATGGTAGATTTGAGGCCAGCCTCAGCAACTTAGCAAAACTGTTACAAAATAAAAATAAATAAATAAAAGAGCTGGGGGGGGGGGTTCAATTCCCAGTACCAAAAATAAAATAAAAAATAAGAAACAGGTGCTGGGAGCAGCAGTTACAAGAAAATTCAATTTGTAGGGACAGCTTTGGTAGCAGGGCCAGCATCCACTGTCCAGTACTAAGGGTGGCAGCAGTGGAAGCCACAGGTAATACTTATGGCATTATTTCTGAAACACAGCTGGTTCCCAGCTGCTTTTTGCAATATTTTATTAATTCTAATGCTTTTTAAAACCTTTCTTTAAAAGTTTTGAAATAATTAGAGATACATAAAAAATTGCAAAGGTAGTAGAGGCAGGTCCTATGTACTTTCCATCCACTTTCCCTAGTGTTTATGTTTATGTGATTGCAGTACAAAATCAAAACCAGGACACTGACATTGGTACAATATGTATGTATCATTCTATGTCCCTAAAATCATGGCAGCAATCAAGACACAGAACTATTATATCACCACAAATATTTCCCCTGTACCCTTCCCCTTTCTGTGGTACTGGGATTGAGCCTAGGAGTACTATACTACTGAGCTACATCCGCAGCCCTTTTCATTTTGAAACAGCATCTCACTAAGTTATGGAGCACTGGCCTTGAACCTGTGATCCTCCTTTCTGAGCCTCCCAAGTACTGGAATTACAGGCATGGGCTACCGCTCACAATCCCCCTTTAATGTCACACTTACCACCTTTTTCTCACCACCAACCATAATCATTGGTAGCCACTGTTCTCCATCTCTGTAATTTTATCGTTTTATGGTCATAAAAACTGAATCAAGCCAGGCGTGGTAGTGCAGGCCTGTAATACCAGTACTTGAGAGGCTGACACAGGAGGACTGCAGGTTTGAGGCCAGCCTCAGGAACTTAATTACACCCTGTTTCAAAATAAAAAAAAATAGAGGTAGAGGTGTAGTTTGAGGTAGAATGCCCCTGAGTTCCATCCCTAGTAACATACACACACATACACACACACACACACACACACACACACACACACACACAGTGGATTCAGACAGTATGTTACATATCAAGATTGGCTTTCATCACTCTCAGCAATAATGCCTGTGAGATACATCCAAGTTGTTGTGTGTTTCAACAGTTTGTTACTTTTCACTGCTGAGTACTATTCCATGATATAGATATGCTACTGAGAGTTTAAACATTCACCCATTGCAAGATATATGGGTCATTCCCAGTTTGTAGCTATTATGAATATAGTTCCTATAAACATTTGTGTACATGTTTTTGGTGTGTGTGTGTGTGTGTGTGTGTGTGTGTGTGTGTGTATGTGTGTGTATATAAGTCCCACATTTCTCTGGGATAAATGCTGAAGAATGCATTTCTGGGTCTTATAATAGGTGCATATTAGTTTTACAAGAGCTTACCAACATTCCTAGAGAGGATGTATCAGCAATATTGGTGATTCTAAATCCTTGCCAGCATCTTGACTAGTTGGTAAGTTTAGCCATAGGTGTGTGGTACCATCTCACTGTGGTTTGAATTTGCATTTCCCTAATAGTTAACTGTGCTGAGCATCTTTTTATGTGCTCATTTGCTACCCATGTATCCTCTGTGATGAAATGTCTCTTCACATTGTTTGTCTATTTTTTTTTCTTGCTTTCTAAAAATGTTGAGTCTTGAGAGTTTATATATTTTAAATGAGCTTTTTGTTAGAGATAGGTGGTTTGCAAATAATTTAACTGTTTATACCTTCTTTTCTATTTATTGTATTTATTGTGGTACTGGAGATTGAACCCAGGGGCATTCTACTTCTGAGCTACACCCCTTGCATTTTCTTTTATTTATTTATTTTTTGTTTTTGAAACAGGGTCTCCCTAAGTTGATAACTTCCTGAAGCTGGTCCTCCTGTCTCAGTCTCCCAAGTACTGGGATTACAGGTGTGTAACACCATGTCTGGCTTTTTTCCCCGTACTCTTAATAGAGTCTTTTACAAAGTAAAATTTCTAATTTTGAGGTGGTCTAATTTGATTTTTTTTCCTTTTAAGGATTGTGGGTTTTATATAATTTCTAAGAATTCTTCAATGAGTCCTAATCTTATAGCTTTCTCCTATGTTTTCTTATAAACATCTTATAGCTTTAATTTCCACATTGAAGTCTGGCACTCTATCACTGAGCAACATTCCCAGCCCTTCGTTGTTTTTTGTTTGTTTGTTGTGGTACTAGGGACTGAACCCAGAGGTGTTCTACCTCCAAGCTGCACCCCCAGCCTTGTTTTATTTTGAAACAGAGTCTTCCTAAGGTGTTGGGAGGCTCACTACATTGCTGAGGCTGGTCTTGAATCTGGATTTCTCCTATCTCAGCCTCCCAAGTACTGGAATTGCAGGTGTGCACCACCACGTTCAGCCCCAGCTCCTAGTTTTAAGTTTTGATTGAAGTGTGAGGTTTAGGTTGAGGTTCATCTTTTTCTCAGGGTAGGGAAAGCTGGAGCTATGGGTATCCAATCACCACAACAAAATTCATTCTTTGTCTACTAAATTGTTTTGCCCTTTTGTCAAAAATCAGTTGGCCATCTTTGTAAGGCTCTTTCTGAGTTCTCTATTCTATTCCATTATTCTGTGTTTATTCATCTATCAATGCCACAGTCTTGATTACTGTATACAATAGTCTTAAAATTGGAAAGAATGATTTCTCCCACTTTATTCTTCTTTTTCAAAATTATTTTACCTATTATCCTATTCTTTTCTCTTTCCATGTATTTTGGAATCATTTTACCTCTGTGTAAAAAACATCTTGCTGAGATTTTGATAGGAAATGCATTCAAACTGTGTTCAATTTAGAAAACATTAATGTCTTTTCTATGTTGATTCTTCTAAGACACAGTATGTCTCTCCATTAATTTGGTATTTAATTTCTACATGGAAGTTTTGTGGTTTTTTGCTGTTATTATTATTGTTATTTTGGTGGTATTGGGATTGCAGCCAGGGGCAGTTTATCTCTGAACTACATCCCCAGGTCCTATTTCATTTTTTAAAAAATTTTGGAATAGGCTTCACTAAGTTGCTGGGAGTCTAAGTCCCTGAGGCTGGCCTTGAACCTGCCATCCTCCTGTCTCAGCCTCCTACGTACTGGTATTACAGGCATATGCCACCATGCCTGGCAAGTTTTCTGGGTTTTTTGTATAGAGGTCTTATGTATACTTTTTGTTAATTTATATATACATATTTCATTTTTTACTCATTGTAAATGTTAATGTTCATTACTAGGATATAGAAATTAAGTTGATAATGGTATTTTATCTTATGCCTGTGACCTTGCTGAAATTGCTTACTAGTTCTAGAAATTGCTTACTAGTTCTAGGGTGGGTTTTTTTTTCTTTGCATGTCTTTTTATTTATTTATTTTTTAAATTTATTTATTTTTTAGCATGGATTCTTTTATACATTTCTTGAGTACAACAGGGTTACATAGACATTTATGACATATCAATCATTATCAGATCACATATAGCACCACTTCTTTGTTTTACACGTATAGCCCACATTCTTAACATAGCCTGGTAAAGCAAACTTTCTAGAGTCATAAAACCATACTCCTTTCGGGTCATATCTTTACTTTCCAAGAAGTAGGAGGGTCTTTCATCTACGCATCCTAGGGGCAATCTCCAGACTTCGAGACGCCAATGTAGCCATGGCAGAAGAGACAGTATAATTGCTCATATATGTGGATAGCAACTGCTAGGGGGGAGGGGGCCCAGCTGGGCTCCCATACCTTAGGGTGGCTTTTTAAAATATACTTTTGGAAATTTCTAGACATACTATCATGACATCTGGAAATAGTGCTATTTCTTTTCTTGCCTATTGTATGGCTTTTCTTTTCTTTCTTTACTAAACTGGCTAAAAGTTCCATACTATTTTGAATAGCAGTGGTGAGTGCAGACACTGTTTCCTTGTTCCTGATCATAAGTAGAAATCAGTCAGTGTCTCACCATTAATTGTGACACCAGCTAAAGGTTTCGTGTTTATTGTTGTTTTGAAGCAGTTACCCTCTACTTCTGGGTTTCTGACAGTTTTTATAATAAACAAGTTGTTGGATATTCTAGAATGATTTTTCTGTGTCCATCATCATGACATGACTTTTATTCTTTAGCGTGTTGATTGGTGGATTACACTGATTTATGAATGTTGAACCATACATGTAATAAATCCCACTAGGTCATGATGTGTAACCTCTACATCGACAGATTGATTTGCTACTAATTTGTTGAAAAGTTTTGCATCTACATTCACAAGACATATTAATGTGCAAGTTTCTAGCCAGGCATGGTGGCACGTGCCTGTAATCCCAGTACTTGGGAGGCTGAGACAGTAGGATCACAGGTTCTCAGCCAGTTTCAGCTACTTAGGGAGGCCCCCAGCAACTTAATGAGACCCTACTTCAAAATAAAAAATTAAATAGGGCTGGGGTGTAGCTCAGAGGTAGAATGCCCCAGTGTTCAATCTCCAGTACCAAACACACACACACACACGCACACACACACACACACACACACACACACATACACACACACACACGTGTAAGTTTCTTTCTTAGACTTTAGTTCTGGGATCAGGATAACAATGATTTCATAAAATTAACATTTATTAATAATTATTTCCTGGATGACATTATGTAGAAATAGTGTTAATTCTTTGAAAAGTTGCTAAATTCTCCATTTCTTTTCTTTTCTCCTCTTATCCAGCCAGCCAGCCAACCTACCCTCCAACCTAGGGCCTCACATACACTAAGCACACACTCTACCACTGACCTATACCCCTAGCCCCATTTCCTTTTTGTTTTTTTTTTTTTTTGTGGTACTGGGGATTGAACCAAGGCAGGGGGTTGGGGGTCTGCCACTGATCTAACTCCCTGTTCCCCCTTTTTATATTTATTTTGAAACAAGGTCTCCTTAAGTTATGACACAGCAGCCTCAAACCTGCAATCCTCCTGTCTCAGCCTCCCAAATGCTGGGATTGCATGTGTGTTCCACCATTCCCAGCTTCTGACCACTTTTCCAGTGTCTCTTCTTTTGCTTTTCTTCTGTAACTACTTATATATGTTTACAAGTGCCCAAGGCTTATTATTTTTTCAGTCAATTCTGTTCAGAGTGGATAATTTCTATTGTTCTATCTTCAAGTTCACTGGTTTAATTCTTCTGTTATCTTTATTATTCTGTTGAGTTCATCTATGGAGGTTCTCTTTTAAAGTTCACTTACTGGATTTTTCAGTTCTTAATTTTCCTATCAATTATTATATCTTCTAACCTCTTTTTGATATTTTTCTATTTTTTTATTTGTTCTAAGCCATGTTCACAATTGCTCACTGAAACATTTTTAGGATGACTGTTTAAAAATTGTTGTCAGCCAGGCATGGTGGCACACACTCGTAATCCCAGCATTTGGGAGGCTGAGACCAGAGGATCCGGGTTCTCGGCCAGCCTCAGCTACCTAGTGAGGCACTCCACAACTTAGTGAGACCCTGTTTCAAAATAAAGAATAAAAAATAGGGCTGAGGGTATAGCTCAGAGGTAGAATGCCCCTGAGTTCAATCCCCAGTACCAAAAAAAAAAAATTGTTGTCAGATGACTCTAATATCTGTGTTATCCTGACACTGGTGTGTACTATTTTTTCTCATTTAAATTGTGATTATTACAGTTCTCACTATGACAAGTGATTTTAAATTGAATCCAAATATTCTGATGATTTTGTTATGAGGATTTGGATCTTATTTAAATATCTTTTACTGTATGTGGGGGAAGTCCACATTCCTTACTCAGCCTGCACTGAACCTACCTGGGGACAGAGGCTCCTTATTACTGGGTGCTAAAAGAGTTCCTGCTCTATATTAAGATTGATCTTTTCTTTTTGATACCAGGTATTGAATTCAGGAGTGTTCTACCTCCAGGCTATACCCCGAGACCTTTTTTAATTTGAAACATGGTCTCACTAACTTGCTGAGGCCCTTACTAAGTTGCCAAGGCTAGTGTCAAAACTGTGATCCTCCTGTCATAGCCTCCCAAGTACTGGGATTAGAGGTGTGCACCCTCACTCCCAGCAAATTTTAGAATTTCTTCAGGCAGAAGGAAAATGATATAAGACAGACATTTGAGAAAACATAAAGAAAGGAAGAAGCCAGGTGTTGTGGCACAGGCCTGTAATCCCAGTACTTGGGAGGCTGAGACAGGAGGATCGCAGGCTCAAGCCTCAGCAACTTAGTGAAGTTCTCAGCAACCTAGAGAGATTCTATTTCCAAAAATAGCACTGAGGGTGTAGCTCAGAGGTAGAATGTCCCTGGGTTCAATCCCCACTACTGTGTGTACACATGCACACACACACACACACACACACACACACACACACACTTACAAGCACTGGAGAGGGAATAAATGAAACTTTCCTTCAAAGAGGAAATCACATCTACAATTGTAGAATATTTTGGCAATATTTTGAGAATAAATTGAATTTGGGGGGAATATTTTGGGAATAATCACTGGAAATTTATGCAATACATTTTTCTATTATTAAACAACTACCTACAATTCATAAGACAAATACCTCAAATGTAAAGGCACAGCAAGGATGAAAATAAAGGGAAAGGTTAAGTTATAGCACATAGCTAATAAGCAAAAAAGATGTGTTGAAATCAGACATGGTACTTTAAGGTAAAATATTTTGGGAATAAAAGTTAAGCCGAGTGTGGTGGTACACACCTGTAATCTCAGTATTTGGGAGGCTTAGACAGGAGGATTGCAGGTTCAAAGTCAGCCTTTGCAACTCAGCAAAACTCTCAGCAACCTAGCAAGACTCTGTTTCAAAACAAAACAAAACAAAACAAAACAGATCTGGAGATATAGCTTGGAGGTAGAATGCCCCTGGATTCAACCTCCAGTATAAAAAAAATTACTGTACATTGTGAGCAGGATAATACACAATTCACAATTTAAAAGTCAAGGAAAAATAAAAACAAAATCATAACATGAGATTATAACACTCCTTTCTAACTAAATGATAGGAAAATCATATGAACCAATGGGTCCTTGAAGCCTATATATTGATACTATACATTGAGAGCCCAAGCATAAACAAATTTAACACTTCAGAACTCTTAAATCCTTCTTCTCTTTTCTGAACGGAAGCAAACTGAACTTTATATATTTGGATGAATTTTAAAACATTTAAAAAGCATGCTTATTATGTACATGCTACACGTTGTGATGAGTGCTGGGGAAATATAGATAAGCAAAAGCGCTTGTATTCCCGCTTCCAAGGACGAATGCCTCTCTTTCTAATGTAAAGAACACTGAGTCCATTCAGACTTGCACAATTTGATGAGAATTTACTGAGCTTTTTATGCCAATTTGCATCATGAGAGCAGGCAAAATAACATCTTAACATTGTGTCAAGGCCAGGTGTGGTACGAACCACTGTAATACAAGACAGGAGGGTTGCAGATTCAAGTCCTTGGCAGCTTAGTGAGACCCTATTTAAAAAAAATTAAAAATAAATAAAAAGGACTAGGGATGTAGCTCAGAGGCAGAATGCCCCTGGGTCTAATCTGTAGTACCAAAACCAAAACCAAACCAAAACAAAACAACAAAAAATTAAAACAACAACAACAACAAAAAACAAACCAAGTTGCTTCAAATGCATTTTGGTATATACTTACATAAATTTCACCTTTAATGCTAATATCACAGCTGTGCATATTCCCCTAATAAGCAGAAGGTTACCAGAAGAGGCAAGGGCAGAAAGCCTGCTAGTAGATAGTCAATGCAGTCTGCAGATGTGTGCTTCTAATCTCATCAGATGATCCTACTAGATGGACTCAAGGCACATTGTGACACAGAGCCCCTCTTTCATTTACACTGAGAAACCCCATGATATATCTGAATACTCTCAGATACCTGGGATATGATTTAGCACCACATATGTTCAAATGTTCAACACCAATATACGACTATTAACCATTTCATTTGAGAATACCAGAGCATTAACAGGTATAACAGACATGTTAGTGGACTCAGAAAAGACACTGTAAACTTCAGTTTATGACATTTCTAGAAACAAAGATCATCTAAAAACACTGGGGGAAATGGTCCATTCCATTCCATCATTACATACACACACGCACATGCACAATTATAAGTAATACACCTCATCTCAGACTCTTCTGTACATATCACAATGTTCTACCACAATGATTCTGACATAACCTTCTTCATGACATTAAAAAGCTGGTACAAACTTCTTTATAATAACTGTGTAATAGCCCCTCATATAAATCTGATGAAATAACAAGAATGTTTCCCTTTATTTTTGTTCATTAGATTATCATGGCGATATTTCCCCACAGTCCTCTGTGCATAGCACTGATTATTTCCTTATGGTATATTATTAGAAATGGAATTACTAGGTCAAAGGGGCATGAGCTATTTTAAGGCTGTTATTCAATAACCCCAAAATGCTTTCCAGAAAAGTTTTTGTCAGTACTAACAATGCAGGAGAGTTCTTTAGTACCCTTGATGAGCATTTGCTTTAAAAAAATTTTTTTTCAGTTTTGAAACATAAAATGATATTTAATTGATTTAAATTCCATTTATGTTAATGAAGGGGAACACAGTATTTCCTCTACTTCAGCTGTGAAAGTTCTTTTTTTTTCTTTTGTACTACTAGAGGCTGAACCCAAGGGAGTTCTACCACTGAGCTATATCCCTCAGCACTTTTGATTGTGAAATAGGGTCTTGCTAAATTACCATGCACTGGCCTCAAGTTTGTGATCCTCCTGTCTCAGCCTCCCAAGTACTGGGATTATAGGCATGTGTCACCATGCCCAGTTGAAAGTTCTTTTTATATTAGGACACTAACATGTCTGTCATATTTCTTTTAAGTATATATATTTTTAGTTGGTGGCCTTCCTTTTAGTATTGTTTATAAATTCTCAATCTAGGAAAAAATGTAAACCATTACTTTCTTTTCTATTGTCATTTCCTTCATTTTTTCAAATGCTACCTACGGATGTCTTTTGCTATCCAAAAGGCAAATGAATATTCCTTTTTCTGGAAAGCAATTCAGAAATGTGTATATAGGACCAAAAAAGTTATCTACACTTCAGTAATTTAACTTTGAAGACTATGTGGTAAATGGAGACTGATTTTAAAAGTATGAACTATTTAGATTTTTTTGTCTGAGCTATACCCCTAGACCTCTTATTTTTATTTTGAAACAGGGTCTCGCTAAGTTGCTGAGGCTGGTCTTGAACCTGCGATCTTCCTGTCTTAGCCTCCCAAGTACTGGGATTATAGGCGTGTGCTACCATGCCTGGCTCTATTTAGATGATTTTAATGAAAGAACCATGCTTCTATTGCAATATTAAGTAAGGTAATATATTAAAAACTTAATAGAATATTGAATGGGACTTTTATGGTTTCCTCAGAATTTGGTTAAAGCTACATAGCTCTTAGGAAAAAAGGCAGCAAAGCTGGGCACATTGGTGCAGCCTATAATCCCAGTACTTGGGAAGCTGAGACAAGAGGATCGCAGGTTCGAAGCCAACCTCAGCAATTTAGTGAGATCTTTGGCAACTTACTGAGACCCTGTTTCAAAATCAAAAACAAAAAAGGGCTAGGGGTGTAGCTTAGAGGTAGTAAGCCCCTAGGTTCAATATCCAGTAGAAGGAAGGAAGGAAGGAAGGAGAGAGGGAGGGAAGAAGGGAGGGAGGGAGGAAGGAGGGAGATATATATATATATATATATATAGAGAGAGAGAGAGAGAAAGAAAGAAAGAGAGAGAGAGAGAAAGAAAGAAAGAAAGAAAGAAAGAAAGAAAGAAAGAAAGAAAGAAAGAAAGAAAGAAAGAAGCCGGGCGTGGTGGCGCACGCTTGTAATCCCAGCATTCGGGAGGCTGAGACCAGAGGATCCGGGTTCGCGGCCAGCCTCAGCTAACTAGTGAGGCCCTCTGCAACTTAGTGAGACTCGGTTTCAAAATAAAGAATAAACAATAGGGCTGGGGGTATAGCTCGGAGGTAGAATGCCCCTGAGTTCAATCCCCAGTGCCGCAAAAAAAAAAAAAAAAAAAAAAAAAGAAAGAAAGAAAGAAGGAGAGAGTGCCTGGCACTAAAGCCAGGCATGGTGGCACAAACCTGTAATCCCAGTACTTGGGAGGCAGAGACGACAGGAGCATCACAGGTTGGAGGCCAGCCTCAGCAACTCAGTGAGACCCTGTTTCAAAATTTAAAATAATGATGATGATGATGATGATGATAATAATAATAATAATAATAATAATAATATAAAAAGTAGGGCTAGAGATGTAAGCAAAGTGGTAAAATGTCTCTGGGTTCAATCCCCATTAACACAAAACACACACACACACACACACACACACACACACACGTACCAAGTACCTCCACATTCTAAAGAGAACAACTAAAGCTTTCTGCATACAATCCCACAGGGCTTTTGCAGAGGAGTCACACTACTCATAATCATTCTATTCCTTTTCAGCGGGAATGTAGAGAGAATGAGAAGAATGTAATGTCATGCGTCCTTGGCTGGGGGAAGAGTGTTTTTTCCTCCCTTGAGGAAGGGGAGTGACATGTAACTCCCTCACGAAAGCTACATGAAGAGGAGTCTGAACAGATCATGTGCCAGGCTCAGTGGTGCACACTTGTAATCTCAGTACTTGGGAGGCTGAGACAGGAGGATTACAGGTTCAAAGTTAGCCTCAGCAACTTAGCAATACCTTGTTTCAAAATTAAAAAATTTAAAAAGTGCTGTGGGTGTAGCTCAGAGGTAGAATAACCCTAGGTTCAATCCCCAGGACCATGTATAGAAACTAGAGGTGCGCGGGGGGGGGGGGGGGGGCA